>JAWWLR010000054.1:18452234-18462989 GCA_035041075.1 Acraspis erinacei
CTAATGAAAAATATTCGACTAGTCGTCCCGAATTTCGGGACGACTAGACACAGCCATTAAAAATTATAAAAACTAAGCCTTTATTATGAGGTGGTAGATTTTTCTATTTTTTATGGAGAACATTTTAGTTTTCTAGCTTTACGTTGATAAGTGTACAGGGAATTGTTGGCAAATTAGTTTGCCACCAGTAGAATGTGTTGAAATTGAATAAAATTGATTGAAGTTTTTTCAAAAGTAAACCAAGAAAAGTCGTTCATGTAAAACAATTTTGGGTTTCTTTCTCTATTATTGTAACTTTGATTTATAATTTAGCAATATTTTGGATTCATTATTAATAATTTTATATTATTATAAGCGATCCAGTCAAGCGAGGCTCCAATATTCTTTAATATTTGTTCTTACATTTTGCCAATTTCTTTCATAATTTTGCCTTTAAATTATTAAAACTGACACAATTTCCAATTAATATCGTTTGAAAGAACTGAACAATTTTTATTCGAATCCTTCAAGTCCGTACCTAATTTGAGATTTGTTACCAGATTTGCAATTGTTTCTAATATATTATAATGGTAAACAGTTGTGAATCAGGTGACAAATCTCAATTTTAGTTACAGGCATAGACGATTTCAGTTTTTCTTGTTTTTCACGGCGGCTGAATTATTATTTTGAGACAAGTTTTCAAATTCTTATTTGTACAATTAGTTCCACTAAATCACTTGCGAGGTCGCTGAAGTTTGTAAGTCGGCCATGTTTATATTTCTTTTGACAGCTTGACAGTTCGTGAACGTCACACGCCACAAACGGCAAAGAAAGAAATAGAAATGTGACATTTATTTACATTAAAACGTTATCAGTAGGTCCGAAAGCTAAATAAGGATTAGGTATGTTTTCTATGTATTTAACGTTAATCATTTTACAGAAATATCGTTTCATAATTTATTACTTTTTCGAGGTTATGTTTATATTTAGGCGAATGGGCGTAGAAAAATACAATTTTGAAATAGTCGGTCGTTTTTCCATATTCTGTCATATTATTATTTACGTATTACGCAGTTAATTTAATTTATAGGAAAAATGTTATTTTTAGAAAAGAGAGTGCGTCGTATTCTATTTGAAAGCTAATTGAAATTCCCATGATTCCATTAACTTCGTATATACTTACTACCCTACCTATATATATATATATATATAGCCTGGCCTAGCGAATTTTTTTATATTATGTTTTTTTTAATATACCTACGTTTTATGATTCCACAATTCTTTTATTTTCAAAATTTCATAAATACCTCATTTGATTTCAAAAGTTTGGGTTTTTCGCCTCTTTTTAAAGAAGATATTGTCTAATCTAGTTTTTGTTATTCAGTGACTAGTAAAGATATTTTTATTGTGCTTTCTTTTTTTGTTATAGAAAAATACCAATTTTCCAATTTGCTTTCCTTATGTATGTCCACAATTAAAAACTATGTATTACAACTAACTTTCCCACGTTTCAACAATTTAGTTTATTTTCAAGTAAATACAAATTAATAGTGCTTTATAAAATTATGAGGACATTTAGTGTTGGACTATTTTCTAATTAGTATTTCATTCATATTTTTGCGTAAAATGAAGACAAATATTTTCCTTTTACTTCCTTGGTGTTCCTTGGGCTCATTCTTATGCAAATTTTGCATTTTTTTCATACAATGAATGTATAACCGAGAAATTAATTTCTTAGAATCAGACAAATTCAAGGTTTTGGGCAAATTTGCCTGGTGAATTTTCTTAAAAGGGCATTGATTTTAAAAATCCAGTTAATTAAAAGAAATGCTGTCGAGCCTCAGCTGAAAAATCACCCTAAAGAATCATTAAGGACTTTTAATTAATTTCGGAGTTATTTTTACTTTAATAAAACCGTTATATGCACATCTTGTATGCAATGTAGGTATACTGTTACAGAATTTATCAATTTTTTTTCGGCTTGAGTTTATGGCCAAATTTATTGATCGTCCGATCTGAAAGTGAATTTTTTTTATTTCATTGATTTGAGAAAATAGGTATATGAAAATATAATTCAAAAACTACGATTCACCATAGTTTTGATAGGTATTTCATATTTTTAAATAAAACATGTGAATCGTTGATTAATCTTTTTTATTTCTTAACAGGTCAAATGAGTTTTTACTGGACTATGCAAAGGATGGCAGGAGAAATTTTTCTGGGAAGCGGTGGTATGCTTCACCGGGCCTTACTCTTCATGCTGAAACTTGGATGGAAATCTCGTTTTCGATTACCTATAATTATCGTCGTTACCTTTATCGTGATGGACATCAGGATGCATTTGGAAATAGATGTTGAAGTCTAATTTAGCGACAAAACATGCAAGCAAAACAATTCTCTTTTGGGACTCAATGCTTATGTTTTATCATTATCACTTATACTTTTATATTAAAATTGCTTAGATTTATAAGATAGCTTTAGTTATAGTTAAGAACCAACTAGTTGTTAAATTTGAAATTGGATATTTAAATAAGGTAACACAAATTAATATATATTTTAAGACTCGTCAAAAATTTATGGAAAGTTATTGATCATGGTGAATTGAGGCTATTTGAATAAATTTTATTTTATGGTTGTTTACTAGATAGTTCTTCTTCCGCAGTCCTTGTCTTCGATTCATAAGGTTTCCTAAAGAAATGGGAGAAAATCTAATTAAAATAAGCAAGAAGGTATACAAAAACCTCATTCTCTATGAATAATAGTATATTTTCTATTTTATTACAATGACACGGTTATACAAGTTTGTAAACATTAAGGCAACGGTAAGCTGACAAATCGTAGATATCCACGATATTTCCATAAATATACATTCTGTCATTTAAAAAATATAGCTTCCTTATATATCATTCTTCATTTAATTGACGAACTCATATTTCAATACCGAGCACGAATAGAAATTCATCAAACAGCGGGATTCAAACAACTGAAATTAATTCTCATGGAAACGAACATACAAAAATTATAAATATATTGCAAATCAGAATAAATTACCTAAAAGATTGCACGATCGACTTTTGAAAATGACTATTCTTTAAAAAGAAAAGTATTTTCAATTAATAATTGCAGTACCTTTACAATAAAATGGATTTCAAGCCTTTTCATCCCAAATGAAGAATAATTTAGACAAAAAGCAGTCAGATACATGGAAGTTTTATTTAATTTTTTGTCGAACTCTTATCGTAATTGAATACATTTGGCAATGCAAAGTCTTGAGTAAGTATATCGGTAAGTACTTAGCTGGTACATCGATGTGATACATTTCATAGAGAAGATCTGATCTTAGTATTTTTAAAGTAAAAAAACTGTTCATGTTACTCATAGATCGTCAATCGATGCGGAAATGTACCACGAGGGCAGAAGACTTCCTAAATTAACGTAAACAATTTACATGTAGCGTAACATAATGTAAGAAACTCTTAAGCTGCAGAATTTACAGCTGCCTCATCTAAACTGAACACTTGTACAATGCCTATTTATTTTGTTTACTCTATTCAAAACTAAATAAAAAATGCGAAATCGTAATTCAAATTTCCGATAAAACAACTAGGAACTACTGAACTCGCAGAACGAATTTGACTCGTTTTTTCCGATTTATTCATGAACTGTCTTATATTTACAAGAGACTGTTCTTTTTTCACGAAAAAAATGGCTAAAACGAATGACAAATTTATTCCAAGCAGATTCGCTGGTTCGCGGTAATTTGTATCACGAGTTCTTACCAATAAAATAACATATCTATAATAATTTTAGCAAGGCAAAAAACCTTGGTCATACTTTTTTCTCGCACAGCCTCACACACGTTTAGACACTCAAACATTGCATCACACACTCACACATTACATTAACTATCTTAGGTAACGTGCGTTTTATTTTGTGTTTTTTAATTCAAATTTGATTTGAAAAAAATTCTCGAAAAAGAGAATTTTCTTTTTTCAAAAACTTTCTTTAATTCGTCTACAAATCGGAAGTCCAACATGATTTCCCGCGGAGAAAATTAGGGATTTTCTCGTTAAGGAGACAGTTTTAGGTACCAGGATGGGATTTCTGAAACAGAAATCGCCAACATGGCACTAAACGATAACATCAAACACTGATTCGATTATCTCAAGCATACAAAAATAAATTATAATAATAATTATTTATATTTAGACTTATAGTGCGGTGAATACTATGCGATATTTGTATCTGTTCTTCTAGATTTCACAAGAATTTCTAATTCTTCGAAATGTCTTACGTTAATTGTTTAAAATTCATTCATATTGAGAATAAAAACTATTGTGAAATCCTGGAAACTGAAAACCTTTAATGCTTTAAGTATAAAACGGCTGAGATACAAAACAGTATTAAATCAGCAATTGTAGTTTGCAGAGAGAAAACGGCAAAGTTTTAATCAAACCTTTATTATTCGTTTTCGCCGAACATTCGACCACTGACAATTTTAACTTGCACGGCAATTCAAGGAATTCAAAATAATCCAATTATTTCAAAGAATAAACTGAAATTCAATCAAATTGAGGAGAATGCAATGGAATTCAGGAGAATGCAATGGAATTCAGGAGAACTCGATGTTTTGCTTAATTAGTATTTAACTGAAATACAAACATTTAAGTAAGTTAAGAGAATCAAATAATTCACTGATTTCAAAGAATTCAAGAACTGACAAGAACTTAGCGATTTGAAAGTTTCCACGAGTTTTAGAGAATTCAAACATTCGAGGAAGTCAAAGAATTACAAAGGAATTTGAGGGAATGCAAGGAAGTGAAGGAATTGATATAATTTGAGGAATTTAAAAAATGTAAAGAATTTCACAGATTCAAGGAATTCTTTAAATTTGAGAAAATTCAATGAATTAAGGAATTCGAATAATCTCAATTTTAAAGTTAAGAAAGTTGGTAGTCACGGAATTTAAGTCATTCAAGGAATTGCAGAGAAATTGGAAGGACTGAAAGATAAAAAAGATTTGAAGTCAAAGAATTTCAGAAATTTAAAAGAAATAAAATATTCAAGGAATAATTATATCATAATTTCTGCAATTATTGGATTTCCTTGAATCTTGGAGTCTTTTCAAATTCTATAAAATTCGTAGAATTCCTTGAATCTATTAAATTCTCTTAATTCGCTGAAATTCTTCAATTATTTAAATCTCTTATTACTGAATTATTTAATCTCTCAAGAGATTAAAATATTTCAAGGAATTCATATAATTCAAGGATTTCAAATAATTCAAAGAATTTTAGAGAATGTGAAAGTACTGCAAGATTCAAGGAATTCAAATAATTGCAGAAGTTATTATTGCGTTATAAATAGATATTCGTAATTTTTTATCTTTCCAGGTTATCGCAACGAGTTGAACTCAACATCCTGCATTAAACAATATCAGGTATCATTAACCTAATTTTTAAAACCTTTGCGTAGTCCACTCAGCAAATTACGATTGCTCATATTTTTATCGGCTACTGTAAGTGTATAGGTACATATATTTTTATGTGGGGTCAGTTCTTCGTTCCTGGTTGACAAACTACGAGATAATAAGCGATAAAAGTTACCGACAAAGGCCGAGAGGAAATACAACATTCAAAGTTTGATCACGTTCGAGTTTGAAAATAAAGTTTCATTGTTAACCAGAAAGAAGGAAAGTTGTATCTCTTTTGCTTTTTGGATTTGAATAAGTGACCTTAGAAATGCTGTATAAAATTAATGGCACACCCAGAAGAGTGACGAAGGCTGTCTGCTTAGTCAGTAACAGTTGAATGCACTTAGGAAAAACCGAATACTCCTTAGACCATATTTACATGTATGCATGCTTGCGTACATGCTGTAATAAGGTTCATTCACAAAGTACCAGGGCATCAATGAATGCATTGATTGATTCAAGATACTGAATCGCAAGAAAGTTTTAACGACGCCTCAAAAGGCAAAGATAACATTTCTACTTTTAATGTTTCCTCTATACACTTCAATTAATTGCAAAAATAGATTTTTTTAAACCGAAAAGTTAAAAAAAGAGGAAAAGGGGATGTCCTCCTGAAGTTTCAACAATTTTGGAATTCAAAATTCTAAGGAATCCCCTAAAAAATTGTAAGCCAGTTTTCATTATAGCACATTTCAATCTCTTTCTTTCATATCTCTTGCTTGGAATATTATTACAAGAGATTCAAGTGAGAGAGAAATATAATTCCTCTAGTTTTATTCTTAATCAAATCTATATACAAATAAATGAGAATGTAAAATGATCTAAGCAATATTGCGATAAAGGCACGGTACGAAGTAATAAAAGCATAAATACAAGCCAAGCTTTACCATCGGTTCTGAATGAAGGAACTTTACGCCAAATAAATTATATGAGGTCACTAAAAAAAGACATATTTATTTTAAATCGCTAACGTCATCGCACGTTCTAGACTCTATTACCTGTATTTAAAATAGAAATATGAGATTAAAACTTCTAAAATATATATATATAAGGTTTTATTGATTTAAATATCGGTAAAGTAAAAGCTAATACCGCGTAAACTATACATGGACGCAATACGACTGGTAGTCGTATCGTATACTTTTATTTACAACGCGTTCTTTTCGAAGTCGCCGCGTTCTCACCTATACGACAAATATATGGTGCCTTTTAAAATCGATTGGTCGAACGCGATTGATGGAAAATACCTGCTTGCAGGTACATTTTCTTTATTAATCCACCGCTCGCAGCTGCATGCTTTGGCTGAAGCAATTTATCTGGAAATTAGAATTTAAAATTATGTCAAACTGATAAACGAAGTTTGACGGTGAATTGCTTAGTGTTGGGGAATCAAACAAAGAAAGAGATATATACACAATAATTTGAGTGTCTAAAAAATTCCTTCTACCAGTTACAAAGTTTAAAAAATATTATTTCCATTAACACATTTTTAAACTAACAAATTTATCTTTAAAGCTTAAACCTTTTGGCAGTTTTAAATCTGACTGCTCCTAATTCTTTAACACTAATATCGAAATTATAATTTTTAGTTTTCGAAGCTATAATTTGGAGAATTATAAATTTGAGCATTTTTACGTTGGACATCCATTTCTCATCCGAAAAGACAAAAAAAAAATTTTGAAATCAATTAATGTCTATAGCCGCTATATAAAATTAATTTTTTAAAGTTTGGATGCTTTAAAATAAGAGATGGAAAATGAATACAGCTGGAAAACCTTTTAAATCGTTCAATTTAAAATCTAACAAATTTTGAATACACTTGTTTGTTTTTTTTAATGACTGCATAATTCAAAATTTAAAGACATATTAAGGTGACAAATAACATGTCAAAAGCTTTCAAGTTTGGAGGCTAATTAAATTGAAAAGCAATCATTGGTTTAATTCTTTAGAAACTTTTTGAGAATAACTTTCGGATTCGAAAGTGTCCCAAATTTTAATATTATACAATCTAAAATTTACTAAATTGTTTGATTTTTAAGATTTAAAATTAAAAAGGAATTAATTTAATTAGTTTACTTATTGACGTCCGGAAAATATTCGAATTTAGTGATTTAGAATAATTTTTAAAACATCGGGGTCTAATAGGATTTCACTACATGTAATTTATAAATTAAATTCTTTTTTTGATCTGTTTAAATTGTTTTAAAATGAGCAATTTCAAGTTGAAGCCAAATTGTACGAAGAAGTTAAGTTGATTTTCAATTCTGTTTCTAAAAATTCAATAATAATGTTTTAACATTTCGAGGGCATTCCATTTCTTATTAACAGCTTACCTATCTGGGTTGAAATTCAGCATGGATTACAACTTTTTAAATGTGAAGCACGAAACGACTAGAAGTAATGCTACCAAACACATCATTGGTTGTGTCCCTGAAGCTGCATTTGGCCCTACAAAAATAATGAACATTACACTTTTGAAAACTACCTATTTCTAAGAATGTCGTTTTTCGTAAAAGCGAAATTGATATGGACTTAATTGAAGATTCATTTACTTAAAAAACAGCAATTCTTAGAGAACTGTATACAGTAATTTTACATTGGAAAAAGTACCGAGAAAAATAGATATTAAAACAGAATAGATACTATCGCGTAATATCTTAGTGATTTAATTATGGGACAAAAATCCAGCTAATGAATCAGAGCATCCGTAGATATTAAAAGAAAGATTTGAAACCTACAATATCCAAAATATTAAAGAACAGAATCTAAGATATTAAAAAAATATTTTCTAATGACGAATGCTCGAGATATTGAATAGTCGATATTAGATATTATACCGTAATATCTACACATTATAAAAAGCGAAATTTATATGGACTTGATTGAAGATTCATTTATTTAAAAACATGCATTCTTAGAACTTGAAAGTATAATTAAATAGTGATTTAATTATGGGACAAAAATCTATGTAATTGAATCAGAGCAAACCGTAGATAATAAAAAATATTATATATTGTGCCGTAATATCTACACATTATTATGGGCAACATGTACTTTTAAATATCTATTTTTCTCCGTGAAAGTTGTTTCACTTTTCTTATAAACATTAATGAAATTGTTAAAGAAATATCAACATACCGACTCCTGCAATTTGCAAATTGTATTCTGAAACAAATAAAAATTATAGCTGCATTAATGCATTGTTCGAATTGAATGCTTTTTTATCAAAAAAGTTAGTAAAACTAAAAAGGAGTTTTAGTTTTATTCAAATTCTCTATGACTTTAGAAAAAATTATTACTGAGAAAGTTGTATCGCTTAAAGAATATTATAATTAATATATTTTCATAATAACTTATTCAGAAATGATAGTTTGAGATTTATTACATTATACGTTTAATGAACCAATCTAGAAGTAGTAAAGATAATAATGAATTTGAGACTCACGTCCGTCGATCCTTTGTTGCATGGAATATGGTGACCATCCAAAGTCATTCTTCGATCTCAGTTGGAAATCATAGGTATGAGGCTCCAAATTTTGGATGGCAAATTCAGCAACATATTTTTTACCATCAACTCCTGGACTACCTTTCGCTCTGGCTACTGTCCAATCGTTGACTCCACTTTTACGGTATCTCACCTAAAAAGAAAATTTCATGAAACATATTCTTTCTAAACTAATTTCGTAAAATGTCTAACTGCGCTAGAATTATAGTGATATTGGGAAATTTCATACTTCGTAATCCTTGATGGTCGAGTAACTCTCAACATCCCAATTAAGAACGACTGTCCTGTCGTTGTCTTTAACGTAACTGCCATTGAATTTAGCTATGGCTGGAGCACCTGCGAATTAAAAATATGATGATTTAATTAAAATAAAATTTCAAAATAAAACTTTGAAGGATAGTCTGAAATATGCACGAAGCTTTAAAATTCTAACTTTACACGCTTTAAAGAACTTGAAGCTAAAACAGTTTAAAACAAGTATAAAATGTGTATGCATATATATATATATTAGATATATTAGAAAAATATGCTTTCTTCTTTTCTGTATGTAAAAAAGTTAAATTTTCCCCCTATTTTCCCCCTTCTTTGTGCAAAAATGACCCTTTTTCTTCTTTTTGGAGCTCCGTCTGCCCTGTTATTTTTGACATCATCAACATTGTATTCAATTTTCTACCCAATTCACCAATTTCTTAATGATTCTAACCATTATTTTTGAAAATCTATTGATTTTATTCATATAAATCACAATTCAAGATTATTAGAATAAATTTTCATAAAAATTTCACTGGTCCGGGAAACCAAAAACTGAATGGCAATCTTTAGTGGAAAACCCGATTCAATTGTTTTTAATGGTCTTAATTTCTAGATAAATATTTACTTAGAAACAAATATTTTGTTGATTTGAATGTTTAAAATTGCAGGTATGTGAAATATTGCAGAAATTTAAGTACTTAAAATTTGAAGTAGTTCGATTTTGAAAGCTTAACTGAATAATTGCTTTTAAAAATCGTTCTAATTAGAACAATTTTAAAGGAGACTGAAAGGCATTTTTCATACATTTTGTGCACGGTCCTTTTGAGTGGTTAAATTGAATAATTTTTTATTAGAATAATTCAACTTTGTGTTTTTAAATTATGCAATATAAAAAGTTTCAGTTTAGAATCATTATTATTGAAATAAAGTAAAGAAAATTCATTTTTGAGAATTTCTTGAATTAAAATTGTTGCATTTTTAATATTTTTATTGATAAGTGCTATCTACTTAATTAATTGTCGTCTGCATATTTAATAAAATTTCATGTTTGAAGTTTTAAAAACTAAGCTAATAATTAAATTCTAACTATTATTACATTTATTAAATATTATTCATTTTTATTTATTAAATTTGAACTGTTTCAGGAAAAGGGGAAAATGGGGGAAAGGTTGCGAAGCCTGAAATTGAAAATACAATCTTGTAGCTGGTCCAAATTTAAATTCTAAGCTCTGAAAATAAAATTGCCTGTGTGTTTTTAAATTCAAACTGAAATAATTATATTTGTTCAATCAAAACTTTAATGATTGAAATTTTGAGATATAATTTGAGATGCAAGTCTACAGTAAAGGAATTAATTAAGACCGTCGAGAGATTCAACAGTTTCTATTGAAAATGTTGCAAAGACAAAGCTTACAAATGACTTATAAACCAGTATGTGGAATATTATTGCTTTCATTCTTATAAAAAATAAAGTTTTTTCCCCATACCTGAGAGTTCCATGCCTTTTGAGTGAGATCCCATCATGTTCACTGCTAAGCAAAGATAT
>JAWWLR010000054.1:18648906-18663506 GCA_035041075.1 Acraspis erinacei
CGTGTGACTCCATATGTGATGAAAATAAACAAAAAATCGTATCACAATAAAAGCCTCATAAAAACAAAAGAGGCTTTTCTTTTTAAGAAACTACATTTTAGTTAAATGAAACAAAAGCTTTATGATGTTTTTGGACAACGACGAACATATAATCTAAATAATAATCATATACTCTAAACTACTGACAGATGTTTGTGTTAAAAATGGAATATTCTTGTTTTTACAAGAATAATAAACACATATTCTCTGAAAAAGGCACGCAGTGTTAGCCGAAACGTCGAATTTTACTAAACGAACTTTAATTTAATTTTTGTTTTTCTAATTAAATTGTCCAAAATCGTTCGTATATTTTTTTTTAATTCAGACGCTTGCAATTCGCGCGCGTGCATTTACTGATAGTGTGCAATAAAACGCATATCTGTATTTTCCTTGATCAGGCAGAACAATTTCCGTATCCTCCTTATTGTATGATTAAAAGTCAATCAATTTCTTGCAAAAAGCTTTGCTGATTTTAATCGACTTCCGAAATTGATAAAATATGTGAAAACTTTGGGTTTCGCAAAGAGAGAGAGAGAACCGGCAGAAAGCCGGGAGGCGACATTAAAAAAAAATAGTGGCCATATTGATAAATACGCTTGTTTTAACACTAAATTTATTTATTTCCCAGTACTTTGAGCGAATTAAATTTTAAGTGACCGAAAATTATTTCTTGATTCAGAACTATATTTGCATTTTCATTTTACAGAAAAGTTGAAAGAACAAGCATTTTTGTATTTAAGGAGAAATATTCAATGAGTCAAATCTTAGATTTTGTAATGTTCTTAAAGGAAAATTTTATTTATAAATACCCAATTTATCACCAAAGTGACATAGTTCTCAGTATTTTGAGCATATTAAATTTTAAATCACTAAAAATTATTTCTTCTCGTTTTGTTTACGACATAAACTTTTATTTCCAGGTTTGGTATTTTATCCTTCAATACTTGAGTACGTTAGAAGCCCGGGGTCTCAACCTAGTCGAATGTCTAACGTTCCTATTCCAATTAAGTTTCTCGACTCTTGGTAAAGACTACAGCACGAAAGGCATGTCCGAAGGTTTGCTGACCTTCCTACAACATCTGAGAGAATTTGGGCTTGTATATCAACGAAAAAGAAAAGCTGGAAGGCAAGTTTATACCTGTGAAGAGGTGAAAAACGTTCAATTATTACTTACCCCAATGATTGGATGTGATTAGAAATTATTACAAATTTAAAGTGTGCAAAACTGAACAATTTCAGTTTGAAACTTGGAAAATTTCGAATTGACAGTTGGAAGCGTCTAAATGTGTTTCGTTTTCAAATTATTTTAATCATTAAATTTTTAGATTCTACCCAACTCGGCTCGCATTAAACATAGCGACTGGGCAAAACAACCCTTTATCCAGGGACTTAGAAAAAGAACGATATATTGTGATAGACACTCACTTCGGAGTTTGTGCCTACACGGACTCAAATCTTCATGTCGCTCTTCTCGGACTTTTTTGCAGGATGACTTGCCGGTAACGGAATATTTTACTCAAACAATACGAAAATTGATGGAGAAGCATATACAAATTATAATTGAACAAATTTAAAAAAAAGCAAGTTTAGTTTCATACTCTCAAAAAGAAGTATAAAGAATTTAGTTCACTTAATGCTTTGCCCTTCCATATTTTAGTCAAATATCCAAAACTTCAAGTTATTTAAAACAAGTTAAAAATATATTCAATTTTAAGAATTCCATTCAAAATAGATTCAATCATAATTTTTGATAATGATCCTTTAGATAAATTTGATAAGAGTGGTGTAGAGCATAAAATAACTTGCAAGATTTGTAAGATGACTCAGAGGAAAATATATGCTTCTGAAAACTTTAATTAAAATATTTAAGACAACCGGAAGACATTTTATATAGCAGTATGTGGTATTTTTCAGTTATGCGTGAATGAGTGTTTTCGTATCAAATTTTTCTACCAGAAGCGATGACCTATTCGGAAAACAAAAGAGGTTAGGAAACGGTCCTCGAGATTGTTTCTTGAAAACTCTAAAATCAACTAAAGAATATATTTTATCAAAATTTTTCGAAGAGAAATATTTAAATGTATCGTTAAGTCTTCCCGCAGAGTAAATTACTATTCTCAATAATTTATTGAAAATTATATGTGTTATTTATTAATCTTGTGTGACCTACTCTAGCATAGTTTCCCCTACTTGGGAAACTTTGATTGAATGAATTTCCTTGATTTTATGGGAAGAATATCCTGGTTTCCTCATATATTTTAACATATTGAAGGAATCAACATTTTTATTTATTTTGAATTTAATTTCTTAAATTTTATTAAACATATGTTCTTATTTTATAAAGAAAATAATGCAATCTACTGTTCCTCTTATGCTTTTTTGCAGGTTTCCTAATTTAGTCGTATCAGTATTAACGAGAGATTCCGTTCGCCAAGCTCTTAGAAGTGGAATCACTGCCGCTCAAATCATCAAGTACACTATTTATTTAGTGCCATATTAAAAACATTTTAAGTAGTTAATTTTCCAATTAATGAGTTTTTTAGTTATTTGCAGCAACATGCGCACAGTCAAATGATTAAAGATGGACCTCCGACTTTACCGCCAACAGTAGTAGATCAAATTAAACTTTGGGAAAACGAGAGGAACAAGTTTCAGTTCACTGAGGGCATTTTATATTCACAGTTCAATTCCCAAAGCGACTTTGAGGTGCTGAGAGATTACGCGCTCTCCACTGGATATTTGATATGGCAGAGTGAAAGGTAGGGGATAACTTTCTCGACTTTTTTCTCTCAAATATTAGGTAAAAGTAGAAAGAAAAATGAAATGTAATTGCGATGTAACATGTAAAAAAAAGTTAAAAACAAAAAGTAGACAAATCGAGGGGTTGACCACTCGACTTTTGAGTGTACACCATACTTAAAGATTTAAAAGATTTTAAGCGATTTGAAAGTTATTAAGATCATTTATATTATTATTATATTTATACTTGAACCGCCGCATCGTAAAACGGGATAGAGAAAAATAAATCGTTTTCACTCTCGTTTTTACTTGACAAGTATAAATTTTGATTGAAGTTATAAAAATACACTATAGAATAAAAGTTTAAAATTTGGTGAATGTAAATATTGGAAATATTTAAAAATAATAAACATTACAAAAGATTTTAAAGGTTTCATCAAAATTTCAAGAGATTTCAGGAAAGAATGTACACTAGATTTCAAGAGTGATCAACCACTCTGCATAACTGGAACTTCTTAGTTAATTAAAATTAATACCGACCAGGGCCCCCAAGCTGAAGCAAATGTTTTAAACCACTCAAAATAATTAATAAATATGTTTTTTCATGTTGTGGAGAGCAGGAGGTGATTCTTTTTTTAATTTGAATGATCAATTCTGTTGAAAATATATTTTACTTTTTAAAAATCTTGTCGCAAACTTAAATAAAATAGATCGAAAATAGTATTAACGTTACCATGATCCTATATCTTTTCTACGTTTTACAAAAAGGCTGACGATTTTTTCAGTAAATTCGTTAATATTATTTGTTTACGATCAATAAAAGAACATTATTTTATAAATTTTATAATATCCATAACATTTAGTTAAAATATAGTATTTAATTTTGAGAAAAATAATATTGCAAATTTTATAAAATGCATATCCTTCCTTGTTATGTCAACACCGTCAACAAATATATTAATTGAATGTTTTTATTGACTCCTTTATTCATAATCGTGATGAAATTTTAAAATTAATGAATTTACAGGAGAAATCGACAACCCTTTTTTTAAATGTATAAGAGGGATGAAGGTTTATGATAACGCCAGTGCTATTTTAATAAACAATCTTTCTCAATTTTTCCAGAATATTGGGTTAAATTGAACATTGAGTTTCTACCAATTTTATTTTATTTTATTTTATTTATGTGGTGTGTTTGAAAAAAATGTTTTTACGGCTCTCTACACCATTAAAATTATTTTTAGTAATTTATAACCTACGTGACAATTTTGTGTGTACGGCGAATGTAGCGCCTCTGCGACAGGGCTTTGAAATATTTACCCAAAATTTCGACGCAGTGAAATACACACCAGCTTGGGGGCTCTAATACCGACCCTTATTCTTTTAAATATTATAGTTTTCTCAATAAATTTGTACATTCACAGGAAGCGCACGGTCGTTATCAACAAAACTGGCCACGATGATGTTAAAAGATTCTGGAAAAGGTACCAAAGAGGCGCAAACTGATTCAAAGAAACAGGACTTCTGTAAATAGGCTTATTTCATTTTTATCCGCTTTACGTACTTGATTAAGAAAATTAAGAAAAATGTGTTATTTCTTCCTTATTCCGAGAATTAATGCGTTTTCGATATTTATATTTGAAGAAATTGTAAATAAAATTCAATAATATAAAATGTGCCCATACTTTTAAAAAAACCTATAAGCCTATAATTTAAAAGACGGATCACTGGGTTTATAACATAACCGAATTCGAAAAGAGAATCCTCTTATTAAAAGTAGAACATTCGTAAGAAATAAGAGATATTAAAACTCTATATTGCATTCATGACATTCAATTTTTCAATTAATTATATTTAAAATCAGACTAAGAAATTAAGAGATTTTCAAAATTAATTTACAGATTCTTAGTCAGCAATTATGATCGACAATAATGCTACCCTTAAAATTTAATCCCAGACACTGAGTGCAGAGTCAGTCGAATGTCAGCGTTGAGGCGCAGCCTTTGGTTTTGGCATTTTATTTAGTAATCCTTGGATTTCTTTCTTTTCGTCATAAGTCTTCCATAATTCGTAGAGATTTATTATATATCGAGCTATTTCCTGAATTTTCTCCATGTCAGCGTTTAACTCCGCGAACCATGATTTCAAATCTTTTTGCAATATGACGCAGGCGATTTGCAAACAGCCTGTAAAGATTTCAATTACGATGATCAAGTTTTGTACTTGAGAAAATGAATTAGAAATCTATCAAAAATAATTTGAAACGTAATTTACCGATGGCGATTTGATAGGGAGGATAGAGCAGACAGACATCTGTCCGCAAGCTGTCGTTTATAATTCGCCAAGCAAGCGAAGCGAGCTGTTCATCTGGACCAACATCTTGTATCAGAGTCAACAGGGGACGATAAGGTTGATAGACTATCAAACAGCAATCCAAATGCTCCAGTAAATAAAATTCACATTCCAAAATATGATTTGTACGGTACGGAAATTCTTGGGAGTAGGCGTAGTTGAATTTGTTCTTCACTGAAATGAAAAAAATCAATATATCAGAATTTGCTCTATATAAGAACTTAAAAAACAGGGCTCACTTCGGCTCAGTAAAGTTTTAGGTAAAAACGAGGGCGTTGATCACATCACTTTTGAGTATACAGCAGAATTAAAGATTTTAAGGATTTCACAAAGATTAAAAAACTGTAAAAATACATAAATAACTGTATTTTTATAACAAATGGAATTTTATTATCAGGGGAGCCACTATTTTTACAACTTTCGTCTCCCGGTAAATATTCGTGATATCTTCCGGTTTATAACAAAATTAACTCTCTTTGCGAAACCCAAATTTTTTCACATATATTATCAATTGTGGAAGTCGATAAATATTAGCAAACATTAAAATATGCAAATTTAAAAACCCACTATTAAACATTTAATTTAATTCGGAGAATCGCGAAACTAGCATGATTTCAGATAAAAATTTCGAAAATAGGACGATGTGACAACGCTAAAAATTGAATATTTCAATATTCGAATTTGGAAATTGGACCATTTAAAATTTAGAGGAATTGAAATTTTATTCTTTATAATTAAAGACGTTAAAATAAAAATTATATAATTCATAGATAGACAAGATGTTAAAAAAAAAAATTAATTGAATTATTCTTAACAAAAAACCTTTCGAAATTAATAATAATTTAAAATGGGAAACGGTAAAATTAAAAAAATCGCTTAAAAATTAATCATTTTAAATTGCGAGTAATACTTTCAGAAATTTACCGAATTGAATTTTAATTGCAAAATTAAAACTTATGCAAGGGCAATTTTTTTAAATTTAGCATTCATCATGAAAATTCATAACTCTGAAATTGTAACCACTTAAAATTACAGAAATTGTCTATTTTAAACACAATTAGAAATTTTTTAATTTCAAAAATTCCTTTAGAATGATTATTCCTTTAGAATGATTATTCATTCCAGAAATTTTCGAATAAAATGACTTATTTGTTGAAATCATCAACTAAGAATTGGAAAATTTTAAAATCTTACATTGAAAATTAAAAATTCAGATAAAGAATACATAACAATATTGCTATATGTGATTTCATTGTTTTAAATTGTGCAATTTTAAGCTTTTCAATTCGAAATTGGTTTATATTTACATATAAAATGATTAAATTCAAAACTGACTCAAGGCTTTTAATATGAAATTTTGAAATATTTAATGGCAAAATGGTCCTAGAATTTGGAACATTTGGATTTGACACTAAAATACTGTGAAATACAAAATTGGAAACCTCCAAAAATTAATGTAGAAATTAATTTGAGAAAAAACTTTAGTTTCAAAGTTTTAAAGATTAAACTGTTTTCGAATGGCACATTCAAAATATAATTGTGAATAGTTAAAAATCAATCTTATGTGGCGCCATGTGTGATACACATGATTTAGTATTCGTTATTAGTCAAAAATTTGAAAGTTTCAGTCAAAATGGTGGATAAAAAAATGGCACCTCCAAATGTTCAACCCTAGAACTTTTAAAGAAACAGAACGAAAGATGTACTGGACTGTGCATTTATGCAGTTTCTGAAAATTATGTGCTGATTCATTCGAAATAATTTCATATTTGAAAGATTAGTTTTAAATATTTATCAAGAAATTTGAAAAGACATTTATAAATAAGGAGACAATTTTTTCCGTTCTTTGAGGCCTTTCTGAGTATAAAAATACCCGAAAGAAAAATTTTCACGTGCTAAGGAAACAAACGCCACAATGTAGCAGGTTTTCCAAACAACTATTTTTAAGGCACCCGAATATTCCTCAAATTTTATTTTCTCTAATGATACGTAAAAAACTGTAATTCGTCCGAATTACTATTTACCATCATTTTTATATTATCGAATCACCATTTGCAATCATTTTTTATTTTACCAAATAGCCATTTAAAATAATGGTTATTCTACCTAATAACTATTTGTCCTCATTTGTATTTTCCGAAACTTCTGTTTTGTAATTGTATTGTATTTTTTATTGTATTGTTTTTGAATTTTCCTGTATTATAGTAGATTTTAAATTTTTATTCTTCCGAATCGTCATGTAATATAAACTTAATTTATCATTTATTTTGCCGAATTGATATTTGAATCTAACAATTCAAATATCAATTCGGCAAAATAAATGTTATGGTACATTGAAGGATTGCAGTACAGAACTAGATTACCCAAAAAATCGGAATTTATCAGGAGAGTGAAATAACATTCTATAAAATCGAAATCACTATTTAAAGATAAAACAGAAGTTTTTACTTTCGAGCTGGAATGTTTCTGAATTAAGGCAAAAAATATATGATTAAAAAAAAAGTATTTAGTTCCGAGAAATACAACGTGGAGACTTACAAGCTCAAAGTGACAGGACCCTAAATTTAAAAGAGATTCGGTTTTGGGTCATGATAAAAAGTACAATTTTCAGTTAAAACATTCAATTAAAATTTGCTCGGAAAATACAAATTGTAGCATATGGCGATTCTGTGAAATATAAACTATGTAAAATAATGATTCGGTTACACGATTTTTGGTAAAATAATCTTTAGAGAAAATAATATTTGGCTATGTTTATCAGTAGAAAGTCTTAAGCTCCTTAAAATATTTTTTAAAGCTAGCTAAAAACTTATATTTACAATATAGAAATATGACTAACATCACCCGAAGTAAAATATGGACCAAAGCGATTAATTATTATAGATCATTCATATTATGCTGTACAATTTTCTTTCTCTCATGGGGTTCTATTCTGTATTTTAAGAATATTGCTTCTAAATGTATGGAAAGTTTAATTACAAAAAGAATAAGATACCATAAGGTACTATATGCGCATGAAAAAGGTTCCCTTTGTACCTTAATTTTTATTCAAGAACGACTGTGAGGCCTGTCATTGCGACAAAAAATAGCACTAGTTCCCAAAATATCAAACATTATTGTAATTTACCTGCTTATCAACATCTAGATGAGAAAAAACAGTCTCTAAATGATGAATTTGCCCTAGATCCTCAGAATGAATCTGTGTGGCTGAAATTTTTTGCAGCTCAATTAAAGATCGATTTTGGTGTACTTTGGAATATCGGCGATTTTCTGTGCTCTCGACCCCTTCATATAATTTCAAAATGTTACCTTCGGAATAACGCTATAGAAATTCATACGAAAAAGAAAGCTAATCTATCCTTTAAGTGATATTATAGTCCACACATATTATGCCAGGCTCTTCTTGTTATGAGTTTAAACGAGCGTCGGCTTAACTCTGTCTAATCTTCATGTGTAGTACTGCGCCAGCACAGACTACCAGTACTGTGTGGCAGAATTGGCGCAGTACTAAAACCAGTACCGAACATACTTATTATTCCAAGGATTTGTCAGCACTGCGCTAGTACTGGCAGTAAGTATTGGGCCGACGCTGCCAGTGGTAGCGCAGTACTACGCCAGTAGTAAATTTCATATTGTGTAATATATTGACCTCAAGCTACGCGTTTGGTGATTGTACTTCCCCCACATTTTTGCACAGGACTTTCAAAATTAAAGGTCAAATTTGTTTATTTGTAATGTCATTAAATCCTACAATGAAATGATTTAAAATATGCGTTACTCTTTTTTGTGTGAATAACTTTTGTCTTTATGTTTCTTTGTAGCCTGTGTCGTTTCTCCAAAAAACTGTATTTTTTCATTTCTAATGTTGTTTTTTTTACAAATAAAACAAAAATTACACGTATTGTCAAAAAGTAATTATTAAAACATTTGTAAATGTTTTTCGGTGCACTAATTCTTGTTTTGTCATCTCATTTCGTATCTTGCATTGCCAACCGCAGGATGGACTTTTTTATTTTGTGTGCGATGAAGATTTGGATTTTCGATTTTTCAACAAAATGCAGTAAGTTTTTATGATAATTTTGTATAGCTTTAAAAAACTAGCGTTTTTCTTCTCTGGGCTTTCTTTATATCGTGCGTTGTTTCGCTCAAAATTTTAATTTTCCTTTTTTGTGCAAATTTTGAAAATGTTCTAACTCCGATAATTATCAAAAGCTGTACACATAATGTGAAAAAATAAACTTTTTCAAAAATTTTAAAAATTCTCTAACTTTTTTGTATTTTTATACAAAATAGCTGACTAAAACAAACGTGTCCTTTCCTTTTACGTTTCAAAAACATGTGTCAAAGCTTAATCTAATCTGATCTTATATTCGAAATTTATCGTGCCTACAAACCACCACTGCTACTACAACTACAGATAGAGAGACGCCTTTGTACAAAATGTTTTTTCTGACACAGAGGGTCTCAAAACGTGTAGATTCAATGAAAACCGACAAAGTCAAATTTTACATAAAAATAATACTTTCTCATTAGGATGAGAATGTAAAATCACTCAAAATTATATCATTGTTTATTTTAGACATAAAATATAGCAGATTTTATGTTAAAAATTATTATATTATTATTATATTAAATAGTATTTTAAGCATTCAAAATTGAACGATTAAAATAAAAACGTTCAAAATTACATACGTTTCAAATTTATATATATTTAAAATTGAATAATTTTGAATTTAATATTTATACATTCCCACTATTTTCAATTACAACTCTTTAAAATGGCAGAAGTTTTAAATCTTTAAAATTAAGGAGTTTTTAATTTTGAAAATCTACAATTAAAAATTATACATGTTTTAAGGTACAGGACTGGAAATTATGTGTATCTGAGCACGTCAGAGTAAAAAAGTAACAGACAAAAAGTCTTTGCGTAAAGGAAATAAAAATATTTTCAGGGCAAAAAAGGGATATAAAATGTTTAAGAGCGAAAAGGAAATAGGTAATCGATAAGAGCAAAAATGCAACATAATTTCTTTCAGCTCAAAAGAGGGCTATATTTTTATCTCAATAAACACAAATGAGAACCACTTACCTGAAACTTAAAGTAGAATATGCAGTTTTGGCGAAAATTGAGATTTTCGGCAAAACAAAGTATTTTAAAAGCTGAAATAACTTACATCATGTTGATATTATAACTCGTACGATAATTTAATTTAAAATTGCATTTAGCCTAATAATACAAATTATAAGTAAATTCAGAAAAGGCGATAAATTTTGAAAACTCATATTAGTTCTGGATACATGGCGTGGAATCATGTACCAAAGATGTCTTGTTAGGAAGCGTCCATAAACTATATGACCAATTTAAAAATTATCAGACATCATAATAAAATACGCTTAAAACTGGCGCAATAAGGTGATTTTCACGAAAATAAGGAAACCAATTTGTGTAAATAAAATTATTGTTAATACCATATTGAATTCAATATTTTCATTTTTAATCAAATAAGACTACTTCACCAAAAGAGATTAATTTTCTACCCCAAAATACGAACGGTCCACAACCAAAAATTAATTTTTAACCAAATAGTTGAATTAACAAGCAAATAATTTAACTTTCAAAGCGAAATTACGCATTTTCATCAAAAAATTAAACTTTTAATCATATCCTTAATTTTTTTAAGACAAAAGGACGAAATTTAACCAATTTTAACCAAAATGATTAATTGTCAACAAGAAAGAATAATTTTCTACGCGAAAATAGGAATATTCAAGAAAACGAATAAATTTTCTTCAAAATACGTGACTTTTCTACCAAATAATTGAATTTTGAACCTTCAGCCAATTGGTTGATTTTTCAAAACCATCAAATACTTCAGTTGATGTCAAAAATTGTTGAATTTAACTAAAAAATACGAACTTTATACAAAGTAATTGAATGCTCATCGGAAACAAATTAATTTTCTAACAAATAGTTTAATTTTGTCCATAACGTTACTCCAACTGCCACAAAGTTGAAGAAATTTCTAGACTTTAATTTCTTTAATTTTTGTTAGATTTTCAAAATTCAAAAAGTGAAAACTATGTTTACGATCCCAAGGAATTTGATTTTATAATTGCAATTGTCAAAAATTATGTTTGGGCAAATTTAGATACACAAAAATTGAATTCTCACTGGGGGCGACAAGTCGAGAACTATTCATTTTGTTATAACAAAACAAAATTTACAATTAACGTTGAAATTAACCACAAAAATGGATTTCTTGAACTGGAAAACTGTAAAAATTATTTGTGACTTATAAAAATTGGACAAAAATTGCCTGTTTTGGAAATTTCATTGTTATAAACATGAATTTATAAATATCTTCGTTATTCGAGCTAAGTTGGCAAAACCCCTTCCAGGATTATTTTGGGGGTTGCATAGATTCGATTTTTGTAGATTTTGTTTAGATATAATTTTGTGTTTCACAGTGTAATCGAAATAGCAAATTTCACTCTTTCAGAGTAATCCACTGTCTTTAAATTAGGATAGTGAAACTTGAATATGAAATGGTTATTTATACTATTTCTGATTTAGGGAGTACCAGTTTCGAAATGAATATAAACGATTATCAAAGTTCCATGAAATTTTCCAAAAATTTACCTCGTAACGAAAACGGCAATAACTACTGCAAGTTATTTCAACTTTTAAAATACTTTGTTTTATTGAAAATCTCCAATTTCCACAAAACTGCATATTCTATTTTAAACTTCAGGTACGTGGTTCTCATACGTGCTCACTGAAAAAGAAAGATGCCCGCTTTTGCGCTAAAAGAAATTATGTTGCGTTTTTGCACTTACCGATTACCTATTTCCTTTTTGCTCTCAAACATTTTATATACCTTTTTTGCCCTGAAAAAATTTGTATTTTCTTTACGCACAGACTTTTTGTCTGTTGCATTTTTACTCTGACGTGCTCAATTGATACAATTTTATATACCGCATTTTATTCCGTATTACTTCCGCTGACTGCTATCAACGGCAGAAGTTCGGCTGAGATATTTGGGTCATAATATGTGGGCGATAATATTTGGGTCAACAATTTAGAAGAAGGTGTATGTATGTTGTAAAAAATGTTTAAAATTTTGTTGAGATTTTGCGAATTTGCGAAAAGTTTAAAATAAAATTTTGTACAAGGAGTATTTCAAACTGATTTGCACAAGATTAGCTACGGAATTTTAAACTGTTTATGAACAAAATTTTGTACAAACAGGTCCTAAACTTATGATTAGGAATTAATTGAATTTTAAATTGATATCATTGGCAAGTAATGAAACGCGCAAAAATCAATTAACTTTCTAAATGAGTATAATAATTCATCAACACTGAATTTCGTTGAGAATATAAGCTTCTAAGGCAATCGGATAATCAAATCAAAATCTACCTTTTTGACTAATTAAAATCGAATTTAGGAAAAAAAAACTTTAAATTAAAATTAATTTTTTTTAAACAAAATCATTTTCCAAAAATGGCAGATAAGAAAGTAACTGAAAATAATCCTAAATGAAAAATTTAAAAAAAAATTAAATTATCAAAGTCAGTTTTGAAAAAGGAAGAAACAAGTAGTGCTCGATGAACTGACAGATGTATCAGATTTCGAAGAATCACAAAGTCATAGTGATCATGGTTCAATTCAAGAAATTTTGGAAAATACTAGTCAATTTGCGAATAGCACCACAGACCTATCTCAGAACTTAATTAATCCAAACGATAAGAATAGCAATATGCTACCTGCGCAAAACGCTACTAGAAATAATGAGATAGACTCCGATGAGGAAGAATTAAATGACTTAGAAGCTGATCAATTAGAAGCTGGTCAATAGAACACTTAAGAGTCAAAATAGAGTAATTGCGTCCGTACTTAAAAGTCGCATTAAAAACAACATAGCCAATGCCGAATAAAAAGCACAAGTCAAAATGAGCGATGGGAAGCTCAGGGTCGCTGCTTAGAAGATAACATTGTTGACGTCGAAAAAAAAGTCGATCCATTAACACAAATGACTGAAAATTTGCACCAAGACCAAGCAGATTTGATAGTCATTAATATGCAAAATTGAAAAAGATTACAAGACATTGAGGAACATCAATGTACATTTGCAATATGGATATTATATACCCGGAAAACTTTCGAGATCAGAATAGGCGTTTATAATGAGAAACAATGCGAGAGACTTAATACCACCACCCTCTGAATGCGAGATAATAAAGAGCCTAGCGAGACATTTTGATGATAAAGTCAGAGCCGCATTTATTATTATAAACATGAAAACTTGCGATGAATTCATTGAGTTTTTGGAATCATTGGATCAAGTAGGACTTTTGAACAATCGAGAACAATATTCACCACGGGATAACCCAGTTTATAACCAAAATCGTTACTATGAAAATCAAAACTTTCGTCGAGATGGTAGAATTAGTTTTCGAGAAAATGATAGATTTAAAAATCAGGGATACTCACGTGAATATCAATATAAAAATAATTTTTAGTTTGATCAGCGAAAAACAGATTTTGAAAATTATGAACCTAGAAACAGAAATAATTATTCAGATAGAAATCGCGATTACAATAGTCAAGATCACTATGAAAATCAAGGTCAAAGTTATAATAACCGGGGACGCTACAATGATAGAAGTCAGGGTTTTGAAAATCGGCAAAACTGGGTCTCTCACCATAAAACGGGTGAAAACCATCAATATGAAAATCATCAACGTAGAACTGAAGAACTGACAATCAAAAACCTAATTATGATGCGTTCGCTGATCAATCTTGTAATTATCAATACAAAAATGACCAATGGTCCAATAGCTCTAACTACGCAAATAGCAATCATTCTACAATAATGTTCAAAATAATAGAAATCAGAAACCTTTAAGTGGATGTGTAGAAAACGGAACATATAGACGAGATAAGAACGGGCCACAAAATGTAAGCTTTCAAAATGAGCAAAACGAGCCACATGATCAAAAGGATGTAAAGAAAACAAATGGGATGAGCGAAATACCCCAAAATAACTATGGAATAAAGAGTACGCGCCGTATAAAGAATAAGGTTGAAAAAGAAGATTGTTTAAATAGTCGTGAGGAATCGTGAAATGGTCGAGCCTCGATTTGGTAGAATGTAAAACGAGAGAGGCAAATCCGGGGCCTAACAATTGCAGAATTCCTCTTCCGTTAGATATACGTGGAGGTTTATTAGAAAATGAGGATAACGAGATAACCAAATCTTTTGATAAATGTCCAATATTACAAATAGAGATACAAAACATTAATACAAAAGCGTTAATAGATACAGGCAGTGAAGTCGCATGTATCTCTGAGATTTTTTTTCAAAATAACATTAAAGCATTTAGCAATTGCGAATAATTACCAGTAGTGGGCACGAGTATAGCTGGTGCTACAGGTGCGAAACCAGTAAAATTGAAAGAACAAGTATA
>JAWWLR010000054.1:18734549-18748827 GCA_035041075.1 Acraspis erinacei
TCATTGGTAGCAATGCATCTCCCACTTTGTCTCCTACAACTTGTCTGTGAAACATTTTTATTTTCCTGACGTGTTTTCTGAGATATTTCCCGCGATAGATTAAAATGGTCCACCCTGTATATGGCCAGAAAATTTCACTTACTTCTCTCTTCTAACCGTTGCAATCCATTCTCTACGGCGCTGTGCTTTATGTTTTGAAACCGGAGAACGATAGAATTGCGTTCTAGGTGGAGAATTTTTTGTTGTATTTTTACAATTAACCACACATCACACTCTCCCACCCTTTACTATAATTTTCTCCATAATTCTTAACTAAAATCGAGAAATTAAAGAAATACGGTTATGTGCCACTGTCATAACAAGACCAAAACAGTACGACTGTCAAGCACGTACCTTCGAATGCAAAATATTCCTTTCAAAAACGACTTTTTAATTGTTTTCACTGCTCCAGATTATGCGAATTAACAAACAGTTACCCAGAATCAATTTTTTTAGTCTACTTTACACAAAAAAATTAAATAATTAAACTTTTTATACGATTAGCCAGAGAGATTCAATTAAAAATACATAACCGTTAATTCTGCAGGCGCCGCCTCTTGCGCTGTCAGTCGTTTCTACATTTTAATTTGGGAATTGCACATAGTCAATAGTACTGATACAAAGGCCAATTTCGTACTGAAATTGTACTAAAGTTGACGCCAGTAGTAGTGGACATGTACTTTGGCGGGAAATTCAAAAGGTTTTAAAGTATAATTAGTGAAGAATTTAATAGCACTCTTTTTAATATGTTTTTAGTAAGTACTAAAAAAAATAATACTTGAATAATAACCAAGAATTGTTGAAATTAAAAAAAAATGCACAGAAACAGAAGAAATATATATGGGAAAATTTCAGGAACCTTTAACTCTTCAGTTAGAAAATATTTTTAAAAATCTCGAGGGCACAAAGTTGAAAATTTATTATAATATCTAGGGTTTCTTTAAAATTAGATTTTTGAAATGGAATAACGAAGTTATGTCTACCTTCCACAGTTCTGCTTCACGTTCTTGTTGCACATTTATATTGTCATAAAAGAACGAGAAGATCAACTAGAAATGTCAGGTAAGAAAAAAAATCTTAAAATGAATAGAGGAATATGAAAAATTTCCGAGCATACAAAATTTCAAAGTATATATGCAACAGGAAAATAACGCATTGACTTAAGGCTACCATAGATAGAGGTTATGAATCAACCTCTTGCATTCAAGTAACAAATTTATGTATGATTAATATTGCGTTTTGTATATACCGTAAAGGTCAGAGAGCCAACACAGAGATGTTTTTCGTAACCTTAGCTCTACTGTGTTCCATTGCATGACAATATCATTGTTATTACTTCGATAACCTGGTACCTAAACTAACGTAAGCGGCCACTGCCCCACACTTTCCTGTAAAACGGAAAAATCTAGTTGCCAGCCACGAAGGAATAGTAAGGAGTGGTATTACCCTATGTATTCAGGATGGATAGGTGGAACCACGAACGTTTAATAATTCGTTAAAGTTCGCCACGAATGGATACCCAAAACACGTTGTGCGCACATGCGCAGTACTTTTTGCCCTGTCACGTGTTCTACCCACTCCCCTATGTTATATTTTGACATCTCGATGCATATGTAGGTTATGTTCATGTTTGGTTTTTATTTTGTTGGATGTGTATCGCGTTACTAAATAAAAAGGAGAAGCAAAATGGGATCAAAATACGGAAAGTATCTAGAGGGTGTAAGTACTACAATGACATTATTATAATAATTTGTGTATTACTTGAGTAAGGGATAAGTTAATTTCAGTAAACAAAATATTGTAGGTTATTATGTTCAAAATGCTTTTATTTTATGAGCATTAAACAATTTCATGTGATTATTATTTTATAATAATGAAAATGTAAAAAGTAATATACATGTTTTAACCTCCATTAATATAGCTGTTGAATTATAGTGAAAACGTATTACTCTGCAACCTCCATACACTCCTTTAACTGGAAATATTTAATTTTATTTTTATGAAAACCTCGAAAAAAATTCACATTATATATATTTTCAACTCGTAGCACATAAATCAGAATCAAAACACAAGTCCAAAACATCTAACGGGTGTTGTCGTGGTAACCCCCAATGCGCATGTGCGCACAACGTGTTGTGGGTATCCATTCGTGGCGAACTTTAACGAATTATTGGACGTTCATGGTTCCACCTCCCACTTACAGGGATACTACTCCTTACTATTCCTTCGTGTTGACGGCCTTGTCATAGAGGTTATTTCAGACTCAGAATGACAATCTGCATATGGCTAAAGTCCCTAGATGCCAAAATGCACAAACGAAACAGATAAACTTTCATAAAAATCTATTGATAACCAGAATATGATAAAATGTATAAAGCAGTACAATTGCTCTGAACTCATAGTACTGAAAATGCCAAAGTTGTACTAACAGTACTGTTTCCGTTCTAAATGTACCAATATAGTAAAATAGTTCTAAAAGTGGCAACAATGGGAATTCCCTCGTTCTCAGATAAATCACTTGAAAAAAAGTTAGAGATACTCTGTCGCAGACGGTCGATGATTGGCTAATGCTAAAAGAGTGACCAGGAATTGAATATCTGTGCAATTGAAATATGTATTTATCGTAGTTATTTAATAAAGGAAAATGCAAACGAAAATCAACTCATTAAACATGTACCGATTTTCTTCGCATATAGGTGAACCTAAGAATAGTGTCGTTTTAGGGGTCGTAAGAGAGTACGATTCTGAGAAACCATAAACCCCCACTCCATGCCACTACTCGAGCGGCTGGAGCCTTGAGGATTTCATATCCTACCATCCGAGTAGTGTCACTAGCCAAGTGACCCAGAATCGCTCTTTTTCACGATTGAAACAAGCGTATTCGCAGTGAAAATTTATAACAGTTTTAGTGTGATTTTCACGGCTTTTCGAAATTATGACAATTTTTTTACGGTTTCAAAAATATTGACAGTTGTTTATCAGTTGATAGAAATTTTAACAATTGTTCGACCGTTATTATTCGGCATATTATGAAATTCTCATGGCTCGAGAAGTGGCGTGGAGTGGGGGTCGCGCTCGAGCTAGAATTAGGAGAAGTGGCCTCGGAGACAGAAAACCCCCCAAATCTAGGGGAAAACCCCAATCTGGCAACACTGGTCCACAAATACAAGTTGAGAAGTCAGAACCAGGCTGCAGGCAAAGTTCTTCTGATTCACTAGGTTTCAAACTGTGCTCAAAACTTTGGGAACTTTATGAATTACGCCTGCTTCCCGCCGGTACTCCCGGATTCGCTACTGTTGGCGCGCTGATTTTGAATAGTATAAATTTTCATAATTAAATTTTGTAATAAATAAAGATTGAGAAATACATAAAAAGTAATTTCTGAATCCTAAAAGAAGGTTTTTGAGTCACCGATGAAAAAGATTTCGATTGTAATGAAAAAGATGTTATGAATTCTGTGTTGAGAGGAAGAAATTTTTGTTGGATCACAATGATTAACCTCATCTCTTTCAAATTTCTAAATTAACAGTTTTTTATCCCCGACACTGCGAACTAAAATAAATTCACTAAAATTAATAAGAATCAATGAAGAATATTGTTTTTTTTAAACCGTTAATTAATAACGTTTTTTGCAATAAAATCTCATTATTTTTAATCTGTTACTCCAAAATTCTATTTAAGGATCAGGAAACTACTTTTAATACAGCTGCCAATCATTATTTATCTTCAATATTTGCTTGCCCCAACTCGAGTACGCCATCTGGTGGCCTTTGCGAGCAGCTACCGATGGGAAAAAATTCAAAACGAATGCAATCAGCTGATGGTGGTTTTGTTTTATCACTGCTGATTTTAAATATAACTTAGGATGTCCGCAACGCGAAAAATGTGTTAATTTGTCAATTGTAAAAATATTTCAAATGCTAGTCTGTCGTTTGACTTATTTCCTAAAGTTGATCAGATGAGACGAGAATGATTGAAGCTCTGTAAATTACCAGAGAGTGACCTAACGTCATTCTCAGGGATTTACAGTTCTCACTTCACTGCTGAGGATTATAAAGAATCCCGTGAGTATGGGGACGGCGACTGAAACTTGCGGCCACTAGGATGGCTAGGGAGCGTGGAGACATATAAGACGGCGGCGTCGTCTGCTATGCACAGATATTGCATAGTGTTAACATTTATTTTGAATAAAGTTTAAAGCATTATTTTCAAAATGCCAGGTATGTGTGTGGCATGTGGGTGTAAGAATAAAGTCGGACATCGCTTTCCAAATTATGAAAATCTAAGAAAAAAGTGGATAATAGCCATTAAACGGGAAATTTTCTGTCCTAGTTCAGCGTCGCGGCTGTGCCCGACACAGACAGTACATTTACAAACTCAGTACTGCCCTCTACGCTGAGCTTGTCACATCGCCGTCCCCATTAAGTGGTGCTTGTGCACTTGTACATGCACGAACAGTTGATGTTAGGCAAATTCTTTTGAGGGTGGAAATGCGATTTCAATCTTCTACATTTCGAATTATAACCTGTAAAATCCTTGGCTTCAGATAATCCTGCTTTATTCATGCAATATTTTTTATTAAATATTTTCACAATTGACAAATGAACTCATTTTTCGCGTTGCGGAAATTTTTAGTTATGTTAAAATCACCAGTGATAAAATGAAACCACCATCCGCTGATTGCAGACGTTTTGAATTTTCATCTATCGATAGCTGCTCGCAATGGCCGCCGGATGGCACACTCGAGTTGGGGGAAGTGAATCAAATTTAAACTTTTACATAATTAAAAATACGCGCGCTGACTGCACCCAATCGGCTTAACGGTCCGACGCAAGCGCAGTAACAAAAGTTCCCCGAATTGTGGGCACTGGATTTCAAGTTTGATATCTGCAGAATGGTTCTTCAAATGTGCTTTCAATTTTTCCGTGTGGTGACACGACCATTCACTCAACTCTGCAGTCGACATCAAGGCGGCCTAATCATTGTTTGAAATTAAACACATTTGATAGGTTTAAACACGCATATATATTAAGTTAAAACAATTTGGTCACATTCAAACAGATGTAACGTCACTAAGCTTTACAAATAGGCACCAATGAGACAACTTTAGCCGCCATGCTGCTTTTCAAAATTTTGACTAATCAGGTTTCGCGGCCGTCGAGGCCTTCTACTTGACAACTAATCAAGCTGATGCTCTAAGCTAACCTATCAATACCTAGAAACAAGAAATCAAAAATAAAAGCCGAAGCAAGCGGGGTCAAAGATATAAACAAAGATTGGATTTGGAAATCAGTGAATTCCCTAGTTTAAATGTGTTTTGGGGCTGGATGTGATTCCATGGAGGCTAAGGATTCAAATGAAATTTTTATTCGTTCGCCACAAAGCATACAAACACGTCAGTAATGGACATAATCTATTTGGGCAGGCTATTTCAATTCTTTTCTTCGTTACTATTAATTAATTATTATTTGATAATGATATATTAAAACCGTTAAGAGACATTTATACAATCAAATGCATACTTAGAAACCATTTTTACTTTTGTTTTAATTTGCATAATTTACGTCGTTTAAATTTCCAAACGAAGAATGGCGTTACAGAGATATAATCAATCTATGCGTTTGGCGAAAAATGCCGCGAGTGGGAGCCATATTCAAACTTTATTAAGAAAAAAAACATGTTTCTTATAAAATAAAAATTCATTCTTCTTGGAATATAATAATAAGATAATAAAGAGTTAGAATATTTTTTTTATCTCATTTCATGCAACATCAACATTTTCATGAATAAATAAGCACTTTTTCCAAAAATAGGCTCCATTTTCTTTTCGAAATATACGAAAAATGTGTTCATAATGACTCTTTGTCATGATACTTTGCCAACGGATAAGAAAATTTAAATATTTAAACAATTTAAAAATATACATTTTGGTCCCTTTTGCAAGAATAGGTTTTTTTTCATGGAGCAAGCTAGATTGTCTTACCAATGAGTTCGTGTTGCCTTGTTTGTCCATCTAACAAGAACTGTTCATTATTTAAACAATATTTCTGTAAAAATTCACATTTTGACCATTTTTCATTAAAAATATGAATTTTATTTGCGGAATCAACAATCAAGGTTTAATTAATAAATATATAACTTGGTATTTTTAGATCAATCTACAAAAGAAAAAGAAAATTACCATCGAAGAATGGTCAAACTGTGAATTTATTTCTCTGTACTGTTAAAAAAATCAACATTTTTTTCTAATTCTAAAAATTTGGCAAGAAGGAATAATTGGCAAGATAATTATTGTTGATTCCGCAAAGAAAATTAATATTTTTCATGAAAAATGTTAAAAATATAAATTTTTACATAAAAATTATTTAGATAATTAACGGGTCTTGTTAAGTTGACAAACAAGACAACAAGGACTCCTTGGTATTCCATTTCTAGTTAACTACACGGAAAAAAAGTTTATTCCTGCAAAAGGGATCAAATCGTACATTTTTTAATCAAAATTGTTTAAATAATGAACTTTACTTATCCGTTGGCAAATTATCTTGGCAAAGAATCATTGTAAATACATTTTTTGTTAATTTTGCAAAGAAAATGGAGCCTATTTTTGGAAAAATTGTCAAAGTATGCATTTATTGATGAAAATCGTTTAAAAAACGAATATTTTTTTATCAATTTCCCTGACGGAATTAATGAACCCAAAGGGTACGCTACAGCGTACACTTATAGTATCCACATACCCAGTAAGAACGAGTTGATTAGGACGGCCAGATTGGTCTGCCAGGGTTTAAACAAAGTTACATCTAGGGGTCACTCAAGATACATTTTTAGTGGGTTAGCAAAAAATTGGTCCTATTTGTGGAATAATGGCAAAAACGTTAATTTGTTTATAAATATTATTTAAATATTAACCAGTTGTTGTCAATTTGAAAAAAATGACAGCAACGAGTCATTGGAAAGACATTTCAGTTCGATTCTGCGCAGAAAATGAAGCCTATTCATTGTGACATACGAAAACAGTGTATTTGTTTATAAAAATGGTTTAAATAATTGCCAAACAGCAGATTTTTTTGTTTATAATCACAACATCTACAAGCATAGAATTTCATACGAGAGAAGAAAGAAACTTTGCACAAAAAGTGAGTTTGGTTACACTCGTGCCACTGTGCTGTACGGTATCAGTATCAATCTATTTAACTTATTAGGTTTTAACAGCAACAAGTTTCAGTAAAAATATAACTATTCAATTGAAATAAGAATAATTTCATTCAATCATGTTTTTATTCAGGTGTATTAGATAATTTTCATATTTATTTTTACGTTTTTAATTAAATTTAATGGGGATTTTGAGGTGGCATAGCTCTAGGGAGCCCAGTTGGCGCAGGTAGCCTATGCTGCTCAGGAAGCGTAGGTCGCCTAGGTTCCATAGGGTCTCTAGGAGGCCGATGACTGGTTCTAGAATATACGAAATTTCCTAGTGGATCGTAGAATCTATATATTATATCTTGACTGCCATCTGCATAATTCATATACTCTGGAATAATACGCAAGTATTGTTCTCCTTCTCGTGGAGGTGAAAGAGCAGGATGAGCTGGAGGTGGACGAGTATTTGTTTCAGGACTTTGCGGAGGAGCATCATTTCGATGACTTGTACTTAATTCTGTAAAAATGTAAGAATCATGATTTTTCTGTACCATGTAAGATATCTTTTTCGTAATATATTTATAATTTCTGCTCTTTTATATGCCTATGAAGCGGAGGTAAACTTCTACAAATGGTCAGTTGGTCGCGTTTAGAGATTGGACGCATTCGAAGCAATAATTTACCATACATTTTCGATAAATTATTGGGAGCGTGCATTCATTTTGAGGGATTTTTTAGTAAGATTTCGGGTTTATTAAAAAAAGTGGTTACCAGTTGATCATTCAAAGTATTGTCCATCGCCAGCCTTTACTTTCTCATATCTTTCTGGCAGAATTTGGATATCACGTCGAAAAAACGACTCGACGTTTGAAGATATCCACGAATCGACCCATTTTCTCGCATCTTCATAAGAATTAAATCGATGCTCAGGCAGACCATGAGTCATGGATGGGAAGATGTGGTAATCGGATGGCGCGATGTCTGGAAAATACGGCGGGTGGGGTAGGATTTACCATTTTTTGCCTCTCAAATATGTTTTGATAGGTTTTGCAACGTGAGGCCGAGCGCTGTCATACAGAAGAATAACTTTATCGCGTCTCTGCTCGTATTGCGACCATTTTCCCCTTAAAGCTCATCTCACTCGCATTAGTTGTTTTCGGTAAAGGTCGTCCATGATGGTTTCGTTAAATTGGAACAGCTTATAGTACAATACACTCTGTTGATCCCGTAAAATACACAGCATGGGCTTCGATCCAGGGATATCCGGTTTTGGTGTTGATGGTTGTTCGGGCTTAAACGACAATTTCCTATGCGTAGGGTTAGCAGAGCGAATCACTTCTCATCGCCAATGGCAATACGATGCAGAAACCCTTTCCGATTTTGCCGTTGAAGTAGCTGTTCACAAATGAAAAAACACCTTTCCACGTCTCTTGGTTTCATTTCATACGGCACCCAATTTCTTTGCTTTTGGACTATTCCCAGTGCTATAAGTACGGCGCTCAACGTATTGTAGAGGGGTCACTAACTCCCGGATCATAGCGCCCTCGTTGAGTCCCCGAAAAATAAACGTGAAGTGAAACTACCGATTCCTGCACGGAAAAAAATCTGGGCGGAGGCGGGTACAAGATACCATAGAACAAATATTGTCCGTGTGGGCTAGAAATCTATCAGTTCGAACATGGAACTATGGTCGTTCAATTCTTCGGGGGACCGTTTTATTCGACTATCAAACGCACGACGTATCAGTGTCCAGACAACATTGATTCTGCGGATGTGGGATCAAAGTAATGCCACTGTGTTACCGAACTGCTGGTATACCAGATTGATCAGCATTCCCAGATTTTTTTCGCGTGTGCTAGGAAAAGTTTTATAACCCTATTTGTCTGGTCAAGTGAGCAAAGTTCCGTACAAGTGCTGCATAATGTTTTATACTACCGCGCCTCGCGTGGAGTCACCGGAAAGCTTACTGTTACCTTGCCCCGTCAAATGAATGTAAGCGTATAGAAATTGTTGAACGTACAACCCCTAATGATTCTGCAAGCTCATCTTGCTTTTCAAATGGGTCTTCACCGAGAAAAGTATCCAATTCCTCATCCTCGATCTTTTTCGGAATGCCTGGGCGTTCTTAGTCCTCCGTGTAGACATTGCCACTTTTAAATTGTCGAAATCACTACTCACTCGTTTTAATCAATGGAATATAATCCCTATAAGTTTCCAAAAGCTATCGATGAGTTTTAGCCGCACTTTTTTTAAAATTGAAATGATAGGGTGCGTTGCAGGCGGCCGTTCCACGACGCTAGGTGAGTGTTCAGCTTCACCCGGGTGAACCGTTCAGAGATCACTAGGATGAAGAGTGGGGGTCACTCGATGAGTGACTAGTTCATCCATTGTAAATAGGTAGGTGGAAGCGAGTGAACAGTGAAATTGGCTGGAAGAAGTGGCAGAAAGTCGAAATTTTAGTACGCGTCTGTAACCAGTACGCTATATACGCTGTGTTGACTCGAAAGCTGCAGACTGCGAAACATAAAATGTCATGGACTATGTGCCGGAACATTTTTGTAAACTTTTTTGTAACATAGCGTCAATTATTTTTCTCCTAAAATTACTCACCATATATCTAAATCTAAACATACACCCGGCCGTTCATCCTAAGGTGCCCCTTCCACTTTATCCTAGTAAACTCCGCCCACTTCTTTACTTCACCCACGAATTCACCCGGGTGGTCGCCTGGAACGCAACCCTAGGGTTTCGAGATGCACATAGTAATAATATGCCTCGATACGATAAAGTACAAGTAACGCCATCTCTTAGAAATCCCAAAAAATTAATGCTCGTTCCCAATATTATAAAGTACCATAAATTAATGAATATTTTCAAATTTTTTGAAGGCTGGTTTTAATCTAGGGAACACATTCTCTTGAATCGTATGCAATCTCGTGTAATCCCAGGCAATCTTTTATAATTTTACCTTACTAAAAAATATTATATAGGAAATTCAGAATAAGTCTATAATTATTTTCCTATAATGAATTTGTTATAGTTTGTTTACGATCCTAAAGAGATCATTATAGAAACTCATTACAAGAAAATAATTTTTATATGCATAGAAAGAATTAATGCAAAAAATAGAGAAACCACAAACGAATTTTATCATTTTCGTGAAAAATTGCAAGTAATTATAAAGTATTTATCGGGCTTCAAGGAATTACAAAACATTTTGAAGGATTTATAAGCAACTCGGAAGATTTTGAAATGTTTTAAGCAATTTTAGAGGAGTTCAGAGAATTTCGTAGGATTTACAAAGATATGAAAGAATTTCTAGAAAACTTTAGAAAATAAATAAAATTTCAAGTGGTTCTTAGCGTTTACAAATATTTTAAAGGATTTTAAGGTATTTCTCTGCATTTTATAAGATATACAGAATTTTATTGAATATCTAAGGATTAAAAGGCGTATTAAAGATTTTTAGGCTTTTAAGCTAGGTTGTTATAACTTTAATGAATATGCTTAATTTATTAAGAATTTTCAAGCATTCTAAAATTACTTATACTTTTTTAAATCGATTTATACGATTTCCAAATGAAATATTTCAAGGGATCTTAAGGAATTTTAAAGAATTTCAAAGGATTTCCAAAGATTTTAAGGGATTTGGAGAGACCTTCGTAAAATAAATGAAATTAAAAAATTTTTTTAAGGTATTCTTGGCGATTTACAATATTTTAAGGGATTTTAAGGTATTCCAATCATTGATACAAGATTTAAAGGATTTTATTGAATTTCCAAGGATTTTAAGGTATTTCACAGATTTTAGGGTTTTAAACTCTTTTTTAAGGAGAACATGATTTAATAGTTAGATAGTTGTTATTAGGTGCTCAATGTGGGCTTAAGCTAAAAGCCTATTGTGCCACATCCTTTTTTATTCTCCAGGTAGTAAGTACACCGAATCTGGCAACCTTAACCGAGTGTTTAGATCTCGGTATATTTTGTTGTTTCCAAAGTTCTGGAAATATACCTTTTAGGTGCCTGGTGTACCCCATCGCACATTGAATGACAAGACCTCTTTCCACAGTTAATTAAGCCTCACTCACTCTGCCATCCGTCACCCTCCTTAGCTAGGTCGTGGAAAGGGACGGCTAGGTTAGGCTAATAGGTTAATTGAGGGGAAATGAGGAAGGGAAAGTTTGTGGAGTGAGGGGAAATGAGGAGAGGGTAAGTAAGGGACGGGAAAGTAGGGTAATTGAGAGGGAATTCAGGGAGAGAAAGGAGGGAGAATGGTGAAAGAGTAAGTACAGGAATTGAGGAGAAATAAGGGAGCGGTAGTAAGATAAATAATTAGAAGTCAGGAAGGGTAGTGAGGGGTGAGAAGGGTGGGCTAGTAAAGCATTGAGGGTAAGTAGAGGAGAGAGAATCATGGTGCTGAAGATAATTAGCGAAAGGAGAGTACACGTGTTAGCTGGAGAAATAAGGGGAGGGGAAAGTACTGGAAGAAGAAGTTTGGGGAGGGAAGAGAAGGGCGAAGTGTGTAGAGGGGAAGTAGGGGATGAGAGGAAAAGTAGGGAGAGTAGTGAGGAAAATTATGGGAAGGGCAGGTATGAACGACTTCTGGCCAAAATTTCTGTAAATTTCCGAAATTGTTTAATTCATACTAAAATAAAAGTCAAGTTAAAAAAATTTCTCCATGTGAGTAGAAATTATACCTTTGTTACAAAAAAGTCTGAAAGCATGTATTTGTTATAAAGAAAAATCTTATGTACCAAAGGAGTGGGGACTTTTAAAGATTCGCGTATTTTATCAGTACTCGTCGATAAAGTCCCGCTTCTCCCTGATGGTGGATAACATACTAGTTATTAATTTCGATAGTTTTGACTGATAAATCAATATTTTTCAAATTATATTACGAAATAGCTATTTCTGATACAAGTGCGCAAACTAGGTGATTGCCCAAGAGTGTAAAACTTGCAGCATGCAAATGCTGCTCTTTGCACTCGTCTTCGTTTTTGCACTTGCTTCACTCGTGCGCTAAACACCAACTCGCGCTTCGAGCTTGCGGCTCATGCTGCAATCACACGAGTAGTAGTTGCCTGTGCGTACGTGTATCTCACGCTATTTTTTGCTAAAACTACGCGAGAAAATTATTTCGCACTTTTTGATTTTAACCTCATTTTCCATTAATTCACGGAATTCCAAGAATTGCATGAATTCCATTAAATCCGTAAATTCCGTGAATTCCACGAATTTTAAGAATTCCATCAATTCCGTAAATTCTATAAATTCCATCAATTCCGTAAATTTAATGAATTCCGTGGTTTTCGTGAATTACTTGAATGTCATGTATTCATTGAGTTCCATGGATTTCTTTAATTCGGCGAATTCCCTAAATTCCACGAATTCCATTAATTCATTGCATTTCGTAAATTCTATAAATTACGTGAATTCAATGAATTCATTTCACTTAAATGTGCGCTCGAAGTTCTACTTATACCGTGCGTCCCGACACACACACATTTTTTAAAGAATATTTTAATTTTCCCGGGGTGCAAAGTTATTTCGGAAGTGCGCATGCGCGACCATTGCGTCTTTTCGCAAAGTAGACATGTTTGAAAGTGCGCATACGCCATTATTATTCTCGTACGTTAGGTTATATTGAAGTATTTTGCATATCGTTTAGAGGCATGGAAGTCCTCACTTTCGAGGTGCGTGTTGCAAAAAAAAAAAAACAATATTTTCCGTCGACAAATGCTCGAATAGTGCATTGTTCAATGGAATTGGTTTAAAATCATTATGCAATTCCTCAACTTCAATAAAATGCCTCTACTAATAATTTCTTTATAATTTTTATTTTAGATCATGATACATCTTAAACTATTGGACTTGCTTGAAATGTAGGCGGTTGAAATAATTTTCCAATAATTGACGAGCACCGGAAACGTCAAATAGAAAAAATGGCTATTTTCATATACTTATCAGAGAAGGTATTACATTTGTGTAAAATTCACACTAACATTCGAAAGATTTCACATTTTTTTGATAAAAAACAAATTACAACTGTCATAGGCACTTACAAAATTAAAAAAAGGAAAATTAAAATTTTAAACCAACCAACGCACGCTATGAAAAAACATAGGTTTCGGAACATGCTACAAGATGGTAATAACAACTTTTTGAATTTTCTCCAAAAACCGAAAATTCCAATTTTTGATCACACAATAAAATTATGAAACCCCTAACATTTCATTTTACGGCCAGACAATACAAGCTACAAAAAAATAAATAAACAAAAGTTTTTACACCAAAAATAGCAACTAATTTTTTATTGATCATTTTGCGATATGATGTATCATTTTCTTTATCTTAAAAAATATTATTAACAATAAAACATTACATTTCTGGAAAATTGACGCTAGGTTCGAAAAAATATGAACGTACAAAAATTATGCTTAAAAAAATATCTAAAAATTTATTAGGAAACACTTTTTGATAGTACACTTAGTTTTGGTTTGAATCATAAGAAATAAAATTAAAATTAAAGGAATTCAATCTTTCGACAAATGAAACAGCTATGAAAAAAATTAATGGAAAAAGTTTCTCACCCGAAATAGAGCTATACATTTTTCAAAATTTTTTGTTTCATACAGAGTGCAGTTTTTTTTAAATCTTAATAATAAACTTGAAAATTTAGACGCGTGTAGATTAGGCGCCGCAGATAGTTCCTGCCGCAACCCGAATCGGTAATTCATAATAGGCTTTTTTTAATTAATAATGCAAAATAGCATTGACTGTATATATATACTGTCGTACAAGTTAAAAAGACACTTATGTCTGTTCAACTTCGAACGGAGAAAATCAACGAGAAAGATTTTTTCTCGGAAAAGTATTATGGAATTAATTTGTTATAAATGTTTCAACGTCATTCACACAAATTGATACATATTTGTCTCAATCTGTAAAAGAATTTACAATTTTGTTTTTTTGCTATAAAAAATCGACATGTGGTTGCTCATAGTGAAAAATACAGGAGAAAAAAGCCTCGAGCATTTTACAAGTTAAAAAAACCTCGAGTCGACATGCGGTCCTTCTGAGTTGTATTTCCATACGTCAT
>JAWWLR010000054.1:18802480-18815673 GCA_035041075.1 Acraspis erinacei
AATCTAAATTGGTATTTAGAACTAGAAATAAGGATTTCAATTTTTATCTTGAAGTTGAGTTTCTGTTTTTGTAGGATGAGAAGAGATTAATTCTGAAAGTTTGGCGACTATATGAGCCCGATATTTGCACGGAAGTTGATATGGATAGAGATATAGTCATTGGATTTGCGGCGATTGATCTTTCAGTTTTAACCGCTGGATTTCCACTGGTGTCTGGATGGTTCCATATTATAGATTTTACCGGAAAATGCAACGGACAGATTAAGGTAAATCGAGGGGTTGATTACTTTAAATCCGGTATGCAAGCCTTTGTGCAACTTTCTCAAATCCTTACCATTTCTGTGATATCATTGAAATCTTTGTGAAATCTATATTATCTTCGAAATCTCCGAAATATTTTAAAGTCTTTGAAATACATGTGAAATATTTTTAAATCCTTGTGAAATATTGGAAAATATCTGCAAAATGTTTGAAATCTTTTGAAAGCTTTTAAATGTTTGTGAAATCTATGGAATCATGGAAATCTTTGTGAAATACATTGAAATTTTGAAATCTGTACATTCAAAGGTCTAGTTGTCAACCCTTTGAGGGAAATTGATTCTAATAATCAGAAATTATAAGGATTGCAGGATTTTCCTTGATATTTTGTTTATAATTTAAAATGTTCAAAACTTTTATTGTTACTTTATTAAACTTCAGTTTTTCTAAATTTACAGGTCAGCATAACTCCATTGGGAAGCACATCTGCTTTCGGAAAATCTATCTCTTTCGCTAGTATAAACAAGATACCCTCAGAACCTTGCCAGTCTCATCAATCTAATCAGTCCAATCAATCTTCACCTCTTCCCAAAACCATGCGTTTTCACAATACTGACTTTAACAACCTCGTAAACAACGCTGCAAGTTCTGCTCATCAAAATCTCGAGCATTTCAACTACCAAGCTGTCGATGAACCTATGCCAGATATTGGACTCGGATTAGGTGACGCATCTCTCTCGATTCTTTCTCAGTCGCTCAGGTAAGTTTATTAAAATTGGTTTCATATTTACCTAAGAAATTCTTGGAAATTAAAAAAAAAAGAATCTTCAGAAACTAAAAAACAAGTACAAAATTTAGTTCATTTAATACTTTCGTTCTCCCATATTTTCGTCAAATTTTGAAAACTATTCAATCTATGTTTAAAAAGTTTAAAATCCGTAAAATTAGCAGAATTTCATTTAAAATTGATTCAGTAATAACTTCTCGTTGAAATCCTCTAGGTAAATTTGATAAAAGTCGGGTAGTTTATCAAATAAATTGCAAAATTTATAAGATGTCTTACGTGAGAGAGACTGGCAGACTTCTGGACACTATAGTATTATATATTTTTTCAAACTTGTTCTCGGATGAACTCGGTTTTTCATCATAGCCACGGACTAAGGCACGTGACTGATGAGATGATGCCAGTACCATATTGATTCCTAAATGTTCAACATATTCAGTGCATCTTGCGTTCACATTACCTGTAGCCGAAATCATGCGTGTTTCACATTCCTCCATATGGTCTTTACTTCATGCCTTAGCTCAATAGGTTTTATGCTAAACGGAACCACAGACCACTAAAGGAGTCTAATTGAAAGATGCCCGCTGTAATGCGTATTACTCTAATTATCCTTGATGATCCATGATCAAAATACTTGACTATTGTACCTCAAAGCATCATCACACGATATTAGAGGTTCGAACTTGTTTGTGGCGAGCTTTCGGTATGGCAACAGCGTCTATGGTAGCTTGATCTTTACTGACCCGCGAGTTTTTCCAACATCCTTTTTGTTCTTCTGTTAGGATTGCATTCTCCTCACAGTGAGAATATACCTTATCTGCAACGATGGCTGTAAGGCATTTATAAATTGTTGGAAGACAGGCTATCGGTCAAAATTCAGATGGATTTTGAGCGACTCATAACCCTTTCCTTCAAACACTATAGTTTGTGTTATGTTTACATTAATTTTAACTCATGTTCTTCATTATAGTATTCATTCTGCTCAAAATTTTCGACAATCCTTCGATTGACTCTGCATTATCAGCATACCCATATCATACCTTGTCATCTGCGAACGTTAACCCACGCACCTTAATTGTCCCGAGATCCACATTATCTTCGTCGAAGAGGTCCATTATTAGATACTTGTCCATGAATAGACTAAAAGCCAACGTTTCGAAGACAGTCTTATCACTCTTTAAGTTCTTAATTATATTCCTAACCGCAAAGGCCCTATAGCTTCACGTCCGAATAAATCCTTGAAAGAGTCTCAAAGCGTCTAGTATCCCGCCCGTATTATATAGCATTTCACCCTAGCTATTTCTCATACCGACTAACTCTATACTACTATACTTACTTTCATAATGATCAACGCCAGTTTCCAAAATAGCTTTATTGGATTTTTTAATTTCAATTCAAAATTTAAAACGTGGCTAGGATCACTGAACTTAACCGATACATCATTTTCTACAACATTTTATAGAAATATATTTTTTGCAAAACCCTCCTCGAAAGTGCAGAATCAGACTGTGCGAGAATAATAATGGCGCGTGCGTACTTTGAAAAACATATATTTGGCGAATCGACGCAATATACGCGCATGTGCACTTCAGAAATAAGTAACTTTGCACACCGGTAAAATAAAAATATTCTTTAACAAAAATTATACGCGAATTTGACTGAAACCACCATACGGGATCGGAAATGTGTGAAAAAGTGCAAACAATGTCTACATATTTTTCGCGGACGGTTGTGCAGAAAAATAACGTCTGATACACGTGCGTAGAGGCAATTACTCATGTAATTGCAGCATTCGCCTTCAGCTCATGCTGTAAAATGATCAAATTTTTTACTTGTGCTCGCCTCTGCAGCCGAATCCATTCGACCGATTTACATAAAATTTTAATGAAAAGTCTGTAGTAACATATCCTCGATCCACATATTGCAAGAATTTTCGATGTCTATAAGAGTTATTTTAATTGTACCGTTAATGCCATTTCTGAATTTTAATGCGTATCCTTGGAAAGGGTGTTAAATGAACCCCGAAACGCTGGTAGATTTTTGGTAAATGTTTTTTGATTGAGATTTCTTAAAAAATAAATTTAAAAAAAGAGAGAAAAAAGGGAGGGATTCGGAGATTTCCTTATTTTTGCTTCCTATTGTTTTCTTTTGGCTTTTTATATTTAAACAGAGAGCTTCAAGAATGTGTTGTCAACATTTGATCCGTCGATTCATGTCTTTTTTTTTTAATTTTCGAAAATTTCGTAGTCAAATTTGAATGTTGGATGTTAAAGAGGATCGTTCACAACTGATCCAACAAAAAAATGCTCAATTCAATAAACTATTTTTATTTACAGACAAAAACTCACAGAGCTCAACGAAATTACAGAAAGACTTCAATCTCGATTGCACGATGTAACTGAAAATGCTTTTGAAGACGAGTATGATCATTTTTTTGAAACCAACGAACAACCGACCGAAAACGAATGTAGTGGAGTTCAAAGAGCGAATAGCAAATCTCCCGAATCTGTCGATACAGCCATAAACAAGAGAGAAAATTGTGTACCTCTCACAAACACTAACCATTCCTCTGAAATAAATTCAACATCTCATCGAGATGAAAATCCCTCTTCTTCCAAAGATTTTTACAACCATTGCTCCACTTCAAGTTCAGCTAACACAATAACAATGGACCCAAATTTCTCTGACACGGGATATTCAACGAGCTACAATATTCGTTCTGCTCAACATTTTTCAAACGATCGTTCTAACACTCACAGCGTCCATTCCTCCGACCGAGAAGAGGAAAATCCCATAAAAGGAACAAAAATGCACGTAAATCATCTCCTGGATAAACTTTCCTCACAATTAAACACGCCACCAGCTGCACTCGGAATGCTCCCAACGAAAATTAACATTATAGATTTTCTGAGCAATTTACAGCCTAGCAACAACAACAACAGCTGTTTTCAAAGTGATAGGAGTCGAGATCAAATTAATAGAACGAGTCAAGATGAACTAAATAGAAGAAGTCAGGAAATATTTAACAGGAGGGGTCAAGATCAAAGTTCTCTCGTGACTGACTCGAACATAGAAGAGATTAGACATTCCCACGACGAAAATTCGACCTGTTCTATCCCGAATTCAGCCCAAAGTCTGGCAGATCATTTCAGGTCTGAGTCAGTAGTGAGCAGTACTTCGCGCAATAGGAATAAAATATCGAACGTGATCAGGGAAGAGTTGGCAGCAGAGGAAGAAGACGATTCAGCCGAGTTCGATGAACTCTCGACTCATTTGATGGCAGCTAATTTTCGTCACGCTCACGTGGATAATGTTTTTAATCCACTTTTGTATCAGCATTTACTTCCTGATGTGCAGCTCAGTCCCAATTCTTACGGCTGCTCAGTTTCCCAAGACGTGCAAAATAGAAACGCAACTCCAGAAGGAGAGGCTGTTCAGCAGCTGGACAATAGATATACAGAAAACTTCAATGCGGCAATCAATAGTGGATTAACTAGGCTAAGAAACCTGATCGAGAACAATGCTTTGGCAAATAGCGACAATAACAGTCCAAATCAAAGGAGTTTGTTTGAGAACGATAGCTTGGGGGTTTTCCGATCGACACCCGTTGGTGTTTCCGAGGATGTGGATGGAAATATTGATGTCACTGTGATCCACAGGCCTAGTATTGACGACCTCATGGCGAGCAATAGCTCGAAATCGGTCAGCTCTATTTCAATAGATAAGTTGACGGAGAGACAAGCGGAGTCAGACTATGAAAATACCTTGACGAGTTCGGAATCCTCGGCTTCAACCATTTCGAGACAAGCTCCTGATGGTGGGAATCCAGTTGAGGAAGCGGATAAAAGGGCGAGTAGAAAACGTGATTCTCGGCTATCCGGGTCGGGGAGTTAAAGATTTCGAGATACTTTGATACTTTTGTAAATTTTGTATTTATTTATCTAGTAAGTTTTAGGAAATTGGATTCGTGGAAGATAGAAATGTGTTAATAGAAAATACTCTTAATTGTTTGAGTTTTTAAGTTTAGATTCTTTTATCGATCTTAAAAAAGATGTTGAGATGCTTTTAGTTGTTAAAAAGGATTTCCGAGTTAAGGTACTTTACATCTTTCTTTTTTTTTTTAATTTTAAACCTGTTGTATTTTGGATTTTTCTAAACTTGAAAAATTAAATTTAGATTCTTTAGGATTTAAATCGGTTATTAATTAGGAAGGCCACCATTTTTTGTATGCTTTTTCTAATTTCAAACTAAGAGTGAATACAGAAAACATCAAATCTGCAAACTTATATTCAAATTAGGAAACTTTCAATTTTCAAAGCTGGATGAATTTTGAATTTGTGTTTTCAAATTGTGTGCGTTTTTAAAGTTGAATCTTTTTTCATTTCAGATACGTTTTATCAAATCTGGGATCTTTTCAAACTTTGAACGGATGTGTTACTTTTAAGTTTTTAAAAATGATATTTCTCTATTCTAAAATCACATTATAAATCTGTCCAATTTGAATACTTTCAAATTTGAATATTTTTTTTTCAATCGAAGCTATTTAAATTCAGACATTTCAAAGTTTAGAAGTCTTTAAATTTTCAATTTTTTTCAGGCTAGATTTTTCTAAATTACATAAAACAATCCAATTTAGATGATTACCATTTTTTTAACTTCTATGAATCAGAAACTTGCATATAATTATTCTTTTAAAAAATATTATATTTGTTATTACCGGCTCTAGACATTTTACTAGTATAGCACTTATTTTTTCTTATTATTAATGCAAGCTTCTCCAGTCTCTCTAGTGCGTTCATTCTCTTCTGGTATTCAATTCCTTTAAATTCTTTGTAATTTCTTAAATTCCTTTAATTCTATCGAATTCTTCTAAATTCGCTCCAAATCCACTTTAATTCTATTGATTTTTTAATTCCTTTGGTTCTTTTGAATTCACTTTAGTTTTTTTTATTCTTTGTATTTAGTTGAATTCAGGTGTACATCAATATTGATACTAATTAACCTCTATATTTTGTATATTTTAAAACTTAAAAAGTAGTTTTTGTTCCATTAAAAATCTTTCAAATTTATAAATATTCTAAATTTTGATTTTTTTGAATTTAGAAAATCAAAATTAAGAATCAATCAAATTTGAAGGCGTTTTTTATGTATAGCCTTTTAAATTTGGATGGTTTTAAACCCTAAAATTGGTAGCTTCTTAAATAAAATCCGTGTAATTTTTCCAAAACTTAAACTTTTTAAATTCCAAAACATAAAAACAAAAGTGGATTGCTTTCCATTTTGGATAACTTTTAAAATTATATTGTCTTTAAATTCGAAATTTTTCTAATTTGTACGGACTTTTCATTTAAAGCTATTTTTATCTGAATGTATTTGAACCCAAAATCTCGATTATATTTTTATAAACTTCCGAATTTAAATGCTTTAAAATTGTGAAAGCTAAAAAATGTAGTTTTAACACTTTTAACTCTTTCGAGATGTTTAATTCTTATCATTTGAATTCATTCAAACTTAGTTGCTTTCCGAAATTGGAGATGGAATTATAAATACAACAAAAATACTTTAAAAAGATATGTATATGTTTCTTTATCTTCCACGAGCAAACTCCAGTTGTCTCGAATAAAAAGTGGGCTTGATCTTTGCAAAACCTAAGTTATTGAACCCAGGTTCGAAATAATGAAATAGTATTTTTCCAGTACCACAACTTTTCTAAGACGTTTTTTATTGTTCACACTAAATTCGATAACCTCGGTTTTAAAGAAAATTAAAGAAGGTCGATGTAAGTCTAGAATCTTTTTAAACAGATTTGTTCGAAACCTGTCTATAGAATAAAAATTGTGTTCTGAATATGTAATTATAAGTAATTGAAATGTGCTACATATGTATACGAAATATACATTTCTGAGTGATTTATGCAGTAGTGATACGCCAAATTCGTAATTTCGTATTAAAATTGTTAAGGAGAATTGAAAAAAATGGTTCAATTTAGCTTCAAACAGGAACTGAATTTAAACGAATTGTTGTTTTTTTACGCGTGATATTGATGTCTTTAAACAGTTTAAGCGTGCTTTTACTCTTAATATCAAAGATATTATCTTACCTAATATCTTTACTGAATTAATACCTAATATCTTTGTTAATATTTACTAAAAACACAGAAACAGTGTTCAACACTGAAGATTGCTAACTTTAATTTTTATAGAGTACTTTAAAAAATGTTTTTCTATATACTTAAAATTAGAGTCTGTGTTGAAAAACAACTAAAACCAAATTTAATCAGAATATCAAATAAAAAAGCTATAAAATCGTTAAGAAGTGATTTTTAACTTGAATCTTAAATCAGCTTTTAGAAAAATGTTTTTACTCGATGTTCCCGAGATCCGTTAGAGTATTTGAAGTCAAACTAGAGTCGGATCTATCCGTTTTTTTACATTCTGTATTTATAATAATCTATGTATTGCTAATCTTTTACAAAGTGATGAGTGTTAAATGGATACTAACTCGTCACTGTGAATTGTACGGATATACGAAACCTAATTTCCTCTACGAAAAGTGTTCTTTCTCTATCGACTGATAACCACGTATACGTAATAATATCAGATAAATATTCTATTTGTCGCTTAAAATTCGTGCGACGAACTATAGTTACTAATTATTATATATTATACATAAACTTCTACATGCAACCATATGTCAATATTTTTATACAATATGTCTGTAAATAGCGCTCAAATATATTGGATATAGGTATAAAGTGACTTACTGTAATGTTGATTGAGAATAGATTACATGTTAGATTCACGCCAGTCTTTTTTAATTCTCAAGGTACATAGTTTATTGTTCATTATCATCTTTATTTTCATTGTGATTATTCAATAGCTAGAAATGCACAAACTTATAAGTGGGTTTGATCGATTTCCGAAAATTGTTGAAAAATTGAAATTTAGTTTTCTAGTCCGGCAAAAAAGAAGAAAGATATGCTTCTCTTTGAGCCCATTTTACAATTTCTTTTGGATGAGTCAGCCAGACTTTTGCGGGTGTTCCTTCATGGGAATGTATTCTTGAACAGTCTCGTAGTCGCTGGAAGTAAATTAGTATTTTATTTTCAAATTTTAGGTTTGTGAATTAATTAATGTGTAATGCTTTTTAATTTTCGGACTTAAGTTTTTCTTCTTTCATTTCGATAATTGAATGAGGTAATTAAACGAGTGATTTTTATTCAATTCTACTTTAATTTGAGGACTTAAGTTTTCAAATTATAAATATTTGGCTATTATGATTGTAATAATTACACGAAATTTAGAAAGTTCGTTTCTCTTGAATTGCGAGTGAATTTTGCGTTCTTCGGTCATGCAGGGCCTGCAGAGAAAGACTTGATTGTTCCAGTGCCAATAGTCTCCAAAGGGAGTTTCCTCACAGATTTTACAAACGTCGGTGTTGCGACTGCAACATTTTAGTTCAACTGGAAGGCATATTTGAACTCTTCCGCCGAAACTGTGATTAAAAGAAATGGTCTGTCTTTGCTTATAAGGATTGTGTGTTCCAGGTCTGTTGGGAAAATTTAGATATTAGAAATGAAATTAATACTTTACTTATAGTTATTAACTTAAATTTTAAACATATATTTTTCAGGATTCTCGAAAGAATAAAAGTTACTGGATTTCAGAATACGGATTTTAATTTAAAACAAATTCAAGTAACTATTGGGAAATAAGAATCAAAATAGGAAAGCGAAGCAAGCAAACGTTCGTTAGAATTCAGAAATTTAATTATCGAGTACTGAGGTAAGCGAAATTAAAAAGTAATACATAGTATTTTTTGGAAAATCTTCTAAAGTTTAACCGTTTAGAAAAATTAAAAAAATCTATCACTCTCAAACTATTAAAATTTTTTAATAATTACTCAAATAATGAACATTTTGTCATTTTTTCGTTCTGCAGTTTTTAAACAGACTTTTAAATTTAGGTTATAGAATTAAAAAATAAAACGTTTTAAAATTCGAAAGCTTTAAAAGTTGATTGTTCCATATTTTTTCACATTTTCAAGGTATTTATAATATTATAATATTTACAGAATTTAAATTTGTATCTTTTAAATTGATATTTAGATACTTTCAAAGATATAAACGATTTCTGTTTATGAAGCTTCAACATTATTAACTTAAAATCTCAAGTGTATATTAATATTCAATCAATTTCGAGTATCAAATTTTGACACTTTTTCCATTCAAATGACTGAAATGACTGAAATATTTCAAATTAAACCATTTCAGGTTTGAAAGCATGGAATACTGTACAATTTAAAATCATAGGCGTTTAAAATTGAAATAATCTTTTTATGTTAAGCTCCTATTGATTTTCAAAACAATTTTGTATGTTATGAACGATAAATTAAACAATTGCGTAACATCAAATACATACTTAATTTAATTAAATAAGAAATAAGCAGGGTAGCCACTGGACCGGAAAACCGGACATTTTTTGAGACCGCGAAAACCCGGGAAGTGGCACGGAATTTATTTCTTGACCGGGAATGTTACGAATTTTCAGAAAAAAAATCTGCACAAGTTCGTTTTCAACCGTTTTTTAAATAATTAAGGTACAGTCTTGAAGATTTAAACAATTAGAAATTAAAAGTATTTAAAGTTAAAATTTTTTGATAAAAAACATTTTTATTTTATAAAGTGTAAATATAAATAAATACATTATTTTTAAAATGCATCTGTACTATAAGTATAAAAATCTGAACAATAATTGATTTGACAAAACGATTCTAGATCCGTTCAAAATTTGAGAATTTCCAGATTGTAACTGTTTCAATTCGAAAGTCTTAATAAGAATTGAAATTAATATATCATTTGTTCCGATTATTTTATTTTTAAATACATATTTTAATTATTTATCAATAAAATATTTGTGATTCAAAGTTTTAGGTCTTCCTTTATATTATTTTTTATATTAAATTTAATAAATAAAGTTCAACTTAAAAATGACTTCATAATAATATAGTCGTAATTAATGGATAAATTATTCATTTTTTAACCCATTTTATTTGAATTTTTTAAATTTAGAATAAGAATAAGTATGTAATATTTAGCAATATTTCACTGTTCATTTAAGACGAGCAAATTGAAACTGAAATATTTTATACAGAAAGTTTTGAATATCTAGAATTTCGAAGATGTTTTAAACTTTTTACGTTACAATTTTAATTGTTCTATTTAAAAAAATTTTATTTTGTTTTAAATTCGGCTGTGAGTATTTACACCAAAATTTCGATACGGACAGCCGAATTTTGTCGGTATATACACTTCCTTTCAATTATTTTAAATCATCTCAAGTTCTAAATTTAATTTGAATCTTTTTAAAACTTCTAAATATCTCTTAAAATTACTCTAATTTTTTCTACAAATAATAAGTGTTCTATTACTGTTTATAAATTGAAATTTGAAGAGTTTGTTTTTAATTTGCAGGAATTTTTAAAATGTATAGACAAAATTCAATTCACTTTAAAATATATTTAAAAGTTCCGAACAAAATTTCAAACCTTAATTTAAGTTCGGAAAAATTAAAAAACCACTTCTAGATTTTTTAAGATATTGAAATAAAATTTTTAAGCTTTCAAAGCATGCTTAAACTATTTAAAAATAAAATAATTTAACGTTAAATTTACGAACTGTTAAGTTAAAAAAATGTATTTTTCATATTTAATGTGCCTAGCTTAAAATTACTTAAAATAATATAAATTTGAACATTTTTAAAGTTCATTGATTGATTCTTTAATTTAGAGTATTGAAAAACTTAACTTGGATCTATATTTTTGGTTGAATCTGCATTTCATTTAAAATTGTACAATTGAATAGTGTTAGTATCTTTCATTTTATACGTGTAAATTATTGAGCATTTGAAAAGACAATTTTCGAATTGAAAAACTTTTAAACTTAAATTTTAAAAGTTTAAAATTCAAGAGTTCCACTTTGAATGCTTTAATTTTTTGTTTAGTTTTAATTTTTAATTACAAATTTTGTTTCATAAAATTGAGGGCCTATTCTCCAGTAAATAACAAATACTTCCTGGAATTGTAAAAATTGGTCAAACTTAAATTTGTATTTAAAAAAAACTAAATTACCCTCAAATGGCACACTTTAATACAGCATACATAGACGCTTAACAAACTAAAAATTGATTCGGTGCGAATTCGCACCAGTGTGCCGTTCGAGGGTTAACTTTTAGACTTGAAGCGACCTAGTGGAACTTATTATTTATTTATTTTTAAATAAAGTTTATGGCAGTATTTTTCGGCAGAGGGAAGAAATGGAGAGTAGAGCGGGGTTGGTAGAGTTTGTAAATTTGAAAGTGAATATTGTCTGTGATTTGTGTGCAGACGTGTAAACGCCGTAACGGAGGGCGTGCAAAACATGGCCGCGGCCATGTGAACCCTGTACGCTGTACAAATTGCGCACGATGTGTCCCCAAGGATAAGGCGATTAAGAAATTCGTCATCAGGAACATCGTCGAGGCGGCTGCTGTGAGAGACATCACAGAAGCCAGTGTCTATCAGGCATACCAGCTCCCCAAATTGTACGCGAAGTTGCACTACTGTGTCTCCTGCGCCATCCACTCCAAGGTTGTGCGCAACAGATCGAAAGCTGATCGTCGCATCAGGACACCTCCAGCTCGCAACTTCCCCAGGGTAATAATCAAATAATCAATCCTTCATCTCTCACTTAATCGGCGCAACTCATCTTCTAGTCACTTGGTTTTTTTATAGCCGGCAAACGGCACACTAGTGCGAATTCGCACCGAATCCATTTTTCGTTTGTTAAGACCTTGTTGATGATTTTAAACGGTTTAACATTTTTTTAAAGAATATCTTTACAGATTTCGGACATTTCACAAAGTTTTAAAATTTTTTTGAAGAGTTGAAGGTTTTTAAAGATTTAAACATTTCAGATTTAAAACGTTTTCAAAGTTTTTAAGGATATTTTTAAAGATTTCACATAAACTTCGGACATTTCACAAAGATTTAAGCAATTTCAATTTTTTTAGAAAATTTCACAACGATTTCAAATATTTCAATGTGTTCAAATTAATACAAAATATTTGAGAAGAATTTTTAAGAATATTTTTCAAGATTTCGGAAATTTCATAAAGATTTCAAAATTTTCAGCGGATTTTAAGATTTATAAAGCTTTAAAAATTTCCCAAAATTTCACTGATTTAAAACGATTAAAAATTTTTTAGGAAATTTACCAAAAATTTCATTTAATTTAAAAATATTGCAATGATTTTAAAAGATTACAAGTTTTTAAAGAATATTTTTAAAGATTTCGAACATTTCACAAAGATTAAAAAATTTTCTGAATATAACGTTTAAAAAAAATTTCATTTAAAACATTTAAAACGATTTTAATTTTTTTTAAAGAAAATTTCACAGATTTAAATAATTTCAATGTTTTCAAATGAATATAAAAGATTTAAAAACATTTAAAATATTCGAATGATTTCAACTGAATACAAAATATTTCACAAAATTTCATTTAATTAAAAAATATTTCAATGATTTTAAAAGATATCAAATTTGTTAAGAATATTTTTAAAGATTTCGGAAATTGCACAAAGCTTTACAAATTTCCGAAATTATCAGTGATTTTAAATTCTTCAGAAAATTTCACAATTTTTTAGGAAATTTCACAAAAATTTACTTTCATTTAAAAATATTTCAATGATTTTAAAAGATTTCAAATTTTTAAGAATATTTTTTAAGATTTCGGACATTTCAGAAAGATTTCAAAATTTTCAGAGAATATCAAAAATTTAAAACGATCAAAATTTTTTTAAAAAAAATTTCACAATTATTTCGAAAGATTTCATAAAAATTTCTTGTAAAATTTAGTTTCAACATTTTTTCAAAGATTCAAAAACATTAAATATATTCGAATGATTTCAAAACTTGTCAACAAATTTCACACAAAGATCACAAAGATTTAAAAATTGTCAGAGGATATCAAGGTTTTTAAAGCTTTAAAAATTTCAAAGTTTTCAAATTTTTTTCGAAAATTTTACAATTTTTTATACAATTTTAAGAAATGTCACAAAAATTTAATTTCATTTAAATATATTTCAATGATTTAAAAATATTTCAAATTTTT
>JAWWLR010000054.1:18815773-18835011 GCA_035041075.1 Acraspis erinacei
TTGCTTTGCAGGTTCGAAAATACAAAAAAAAAAATTTTTAGAATTTTTCACCGGTGGCCATTTTACTGTACATTTGGAGCGGGGTCCTTTGTAGATCTATTTGAAGTGAACAATTTTGCCTTTTAAGATTTGTTCGTATCTTGCATATTTTTCCCGGAAAATTAAATTTTTTATTTGTAATAATATGCGGATGTATCTCATCTTCAAAACGTCTTTTGTACCTAAAATGAAATAAAATCGCTAGGGACACGATTTTCACAATTCCAAAGAAGAATCCAAAGTTGAAAACATTAAATTTTAATCGACGATAATTTTTAAATGATTTTAAGGAAGTATTTAATTTATACAAAAATTGAAGCTGAGATTATAAAGATTTAGAAAAAGAATATGTGTATCCATACCCAGGATTTTTATTCGTTAAACAAGTTCTTCGTTTCAAAGTGGACGAAAAGGGGACTTTCGCTTCCTTTTTCTCTGGGTAAAAAGGCACTGAAGGTGAATAATCACAAGGAGCTGGATTTTTTTCATTGTGTTGAACAGTTGTTCTAAATCTTGCAAGACCACTGTAACCTTTTCTGCTTATGCTGCTTAAACAAGGCTAATGTTTTGTTTTGTTATTTTATAATTATATTAATTGTTTTGATAAATAATAAGTAATTTTTATTTCATACCCTATAGTGGATGCTATTATAAGAATCGAGGACATTATAGGTACATGGAGAGATGTTAGGATATTCCTCTAAAGAAAAGTGTCTCATAAAAGGGCTCATCCCCTTTTTGGAGGATGTATCTCGTGAACATCCGGATCCAAAGCATATTTTCTCTTGTTCTTGCCTGCGAAGCATACAGTTGTATTTTCCATAATCTGATTAATTAAAAAAAATTGACTCTTTATCAAGGTAATTTATAAAGTTTTTTATCGTATATTGCGAGATTATATATCAAAATAATTGTTTATTCAATTTCGACGTGCATTATTAATTTAAAAATGCAACATGTGGCTGATAAAGTTTCGGAAACAAATTTGAATTATAAAATTATAAATGTTTGATTTCAAAATTATTGTATCCGGACGTCTTGAAATTTAAAATGGATCAATCTTGCAGGCTCTGAATTACAAAATGCTTTGAAAAATGAGATATTGTTTTTTTTGTGCATATGAAATAAGAAAGTAGAAAGAACATTTAAAACAATAAAGAAAAAATATGTTTTCAGGTGATACGATAAGTATTGCCAGCATGGAATCACGGAATAGTTAGATATAGTGATATATAGTCTTTTACACTTGGATTAAAGAGGTCTATATGTGTTATATGTGCGTGCGTGTATAAAATGCACACATACCTTCTCGACATACCCACATTGTTTTAAGGACTATTATAATTATGTCTTTCCATTTTACTATACGCTCTTGCGTGATATCGATAAGCTTTACTCTACATATATACTATTACTGTTCTCTAATGAACGTAGACTCATAGGAAATTACTATGGCAACAATACTGTGCCTATACCTTTATTTTCAGACGTCAATCAAGAATTATTGACTCAAGCCGATTTCATTCTGACTGAAAACACAGAAGGGGAAAAGGGAAACGTTGTTTCCCAAATCTCTAAATAGAAAGTAATAATGAAAAAAATAAATAAATAAAATTAGTTATGGATTTAAATAATTAAAAGCATTAAGAATATTCTTAGAAATATAAAAAAGGACTCCTCACAAAATAAATTATTGTTAGTACAATCCATCAAAAGGCCTTTTCTATATATTTTTTGCGGGGTCAGTTTAAATTTTCTTGAAGTTAACATTTCTTTTAATTTCTGAGAAGTTGGTTTTTAGAGTAGTTTAGTCTTGGCCGTTAAAGACCAATTTTAATATACCTGTACTTTGTTCTTAATATTTTGATTTACTTAATAGTATGTGGCTATATTGTGACGCTCTTTGTCATTATTTATTAAAAAATTTCAATGCTGAACCTACAGCTTAAGTAACGAAAAAATTAATTTGTTCTTTTGCGAGTGTTTGAAACACTATTATTCAAATTTTAGGTAAAAACAGAATTAAAAATAAAATCCTAAATCATGAATATTCGCACAAATTGAATTTTTTATTTATGTTTTCTTACAAAACACTATTTTGATTCGGGTTTTAATTATATATATTAAGAAAATATGAATATCTTAACAAATTTTAAAAGATTCCAAAACTTTTCCGAATAGACTTAAATTGGCTTAAAATTGAATGTAAAAATACCAATTTTCTAAAGCTTAGATATTTAAAGACATATACAAAGTATTACAAAGATAATGAAATGTGTAGTTATGTACCTTCAAAATTTGCCATTAATATGTAACTCACAAATAAAAATATTTAAAATTTCTCAATTCTTATATACAGGAAACAAGATAAATTGATATTTTCTAAATTTCAATTGCTTTTGTTGATGAAATGAGTATTTGTTTGGATATTCTAGGAAAGCAACTACTTTTGGAATTACTAAATATGATATAGTATTTTGACATTTCTTAGGTTAACAGGTTGCTTCTAATCGTCATCTCTTCCATATTTCAATTTAAAAAAAGTCGAACTATGAAAAAGTCATCCTGTGTAATAAATTACATAGAAAGACTTAACCAAGAAAAATATGTTTCCATTATGAAAATATTGGTAGTCAACTCTATATCAATAAAAAATATTCCTATAATAGCACATTATAAGCTTCTATTTGACTTGTTTGCATGTATGTATGCAAAGGGTCATTTATGCATTTCAGTTTCCGATGAGAATACAAAATTCTATCAAACTTGAGTTGCCCTCCCACCCCGGGTTTATCGTACTGCTATAAACCCCCAATAATATGGGTATCTGTCGTGAAATGACATTGGAGAGTAGAGAGTTCCAATTTTTGATTATTATGGATCAGATGGTTTAAAATTGCATACCATTTGCGACAGAAAGGCCAAAGGATATAATAAAATAAAATATCCAATTAGATTTTTTAACAAGCTTCATTTAAAATCTACTAAAAAGAAACAAAATAATTTCCTCTAAAAAGGGTGCTTAGAATAATAATAGGAAATGTCTAAACGTACTGAAAAAATCTGGCTTTAAACATCTTTTCCAGTTCTATTTTTACCGAAAAAATCCACCTATTTGTGCCGAAATTTGGCATACTCTTCAAATTAAAAAATAATCATTTTAACTTGTGTTGGTTGTCAATTTTTTTTAGGGAAAATAGTTATGGTACGTATGTCTAGAGGTATTCCAGGAGGACAAAAAAACTAATGCACAGCCGTAGGGCATTGCCCTCTAACCTCTCAATGCAATATTTCCAACCTTGCATTGTCAGTTTCAGGAAATCTTCACGGAATTTGTTGTGCTATCTGGGATTTCTTTCTGATATAAATATAATCTTCAATATTTGCGCCCAACGCTTTTATTTTTAGTCACATACTTAATAAAATCTTGTTTTAAAAATTTTAAAGATATTTTTATATTATTTTTTAATTCTTGAAGGCAGTAGACTTTTTAAAAATTCTATTGAAACTACATAACTGCAAATTAAATTAAATATGACGAATATTAAAAAAATTTTGGAAGATTTTTTTAGTTTTAATTAAGAAATAAGAATCTAGTTATGTGTCGAGGAAGAAGGCGGTACAATAAAATTATTAATTATCCTTAATATTGAATAAATTATCTCTAAAAGTTAAAAAAAAGTTTTCAAATTTTCAAGATCCTAAATTAACAAAATTAGTTTTTAAAAGTCCGCAATGCAATTTTGAATGATTGAATAGAACTGTATTCCCTAAAATATTTTTTCTAAACTAAAGTTCTTTAAGGCATTATCTTCATTCATTTTTAATTTAGGGATTTCAATTTGCTTTACCTCAAACTTAAAAATTCACATATCAGTATTAATATTCAAGAAATTAATATTTTGAATAAATACTGGCCCATGTACCCTTCAATTAATTCTTAAAATTGCCACTCAAGCCGGATTTATTTCTAAAGCCGCTAGAGTTCGCTATACAATTTGTCGCTAATTTCCAATTTTTTTACTGCAAGGCAAGACAAGAGAAAACATGCCTCTTAACATGGTTAACAGACTCTTAACATGCTTATTTAAAAAACATCTAAGCCGCTGTTGCGCTCCTAACAAATTTCAAATTACCCGCTCAAAACGTTGACCGAATTATCCACCAAATAAATCACTCACTTATAATATCACACTTTTCAATTTAGGAAAAAAATAATAATTCACAAGTTTATATAAATTCATAATAACAATACCTACTCCATTTTCCTCATTTACTGCCCTTTGTATAATTAATTATGAATAGATTATTTAAAATTGTACACGCACTGTGAGCAGCGCCATCTTCTAACCCAACGGAAATGGAACGCTCTTTTAATCAAACGTACAACTGGAGCAAGAACCCAAGTTTATTTTTTACAAAGAATGCTCTTATTCCTTGATAAAAAGGCCCATAATTTAAAATATATGTTTAAAAACGATTAAAATTTGTTTAAAAAAATTCTTAATCAGGATAATATCTTACACAAGAGAGTTCGCGGGAAGAAATTTTCAGCGGAAGTTGGAGAGTTGCGTGCTCGTCTCTAGTGGTATTTCAGGTTTGGCAGGTCGATCATTGTTGCTCGTTGGTTCGTTCGTTCTTCGTCTACCGTCCTGGCTTCGCGTTCGCGATGCGTCTAATGTGTGTTTCTGCACATGGCCGTGCTGCAAGACGGGTTAATACATCGTTCCACACTCATCCTCACTTTTCTACCGGTAAATCCACCTTTTTCACTCTAATTCTAAGCCTAAGATAAATAGGAAAACGCGATAAACCGTTATAAGTAAAAAACTAAGCTGTTGATCACAGAAAAAGTACGAAATGACTAAAAACTGATCTAGGCTATCGCTACTAGCCGCTTCAGTGTCCTCCGATTTACTCGATTATTAGTCCCCGTTATCAAGCTATGTCTCCAATGATTCCTGTTGAAATTTTTGCCTACCGGTCGTCATTAAATCCGATCTTTTGGTTAGGATCTTTAAATAATCGGGAACTTGGATTATTTCGAACTACGAGTGTGCCCTCAAGGACACGGTGACAAGTCAGGTGTCTATAGAACATTCTTTTTAAACGAAAATAAAACTTTCAGGACTTTTTTTATATCAGATTATGAACTTGGGGTCACTTGCGGTATAGATTTAATTTGTTTTCTTTTTTTGGAGGTTATTGCTGTGTTAATCACTTTATTCGGTTATATAGGATGCGAGTGTTTTTTATATGAAAATTGGATTACTCCAAATGCTCCAAAATAAAAAAATGACATTTGTGGAAAAAATCAACTATTTTTAAGAACTTTATTTTTTATTTTTAAGATCTTGCAAGAATATGTTGTGCCCTATTTTTCCCTTATAAGAGAAGGAGTTTATTGTATAATTAAAATATAACATTTTCTTAATTCTTTAATGTTTACAGAATGCGTGTTTCGTACAGTAGGAATAGTAGTTAGTATGAAATTATGTTTTCTAGTCTAAAAACGGAAGTGTAAAGTGTGAGTTATCAGTTTCCAACAGAGCAATTTTACCTTATCTGTACCTACTTTCACAAAATTTCTGGTTTGAATGTAAAGGAGAGAGTATTATGAAATACTGAAGCGTACGGAAACAATTAAAATCACTTACGAATTTTATACTTGAAATGGTCAATTTTGAACATTACACCTTAAAATTGTTTAATTTCTAAACATTGAAATGAAAAACTGTTCACTCTTGTATCTGAAATTGAAAACTTTGCTCTTAATTCGGAATGTTAAACAAAATTTAAAGTAAAGATTCCAATCGTTTCCGGAAATGTTGAATTTTGAAGGTCGTAAATAATGTTTTTAAAAATATTTTGCTCGTTTATAATTTGTATTCAGTATTAAGTTACCAATTCGAATGCTCCATTCTACCTTTTTTTGAGTGCTTAAAAGATAAAACGTTTACAATATTGAGGGCATCCAGTTTGATGTTTTTCAGTTCCAAACACTCTAAATACAACATTTTTCCCTTTTTATATTTTTTACTTTCAATTTATTCAATGTAAGACCCTTACAAATGGTTAATTTTTACTTGTTCTTATTTATTTTATTCCTACTTAATTGAATAATTAAATTCAATTAATTTTTCATTTAATACAATGCCCCCTTTCTACTACATGACAAAAAATGGCAATTGTTTATTTCAATAGTTGTTGGAAGATAAAGATAAAAGATTCAATTTGCTATCCGTACATAGCAAGTATTATATAATATTTTATTCTTAAACCGGTTTTAATCCTAACACTAAATTATTACTCTGCAGTCCCAGACGTTGAAGTAACATCCTAGACTTCGAAATGTTTCTCTTATGAAATAAAAAGATTCGTATTTCATCCTGAAATATAAATTGTGAAAATTCTTTTAGAAAATTTAGGTTGATTGGGAATTTGGATAAAGTTCCGAAAAGCGCTTACCTCCGATTCATTCGAAACTTCGTATACATATGTATTTTGACGCGCTGATCACGAATATGATAGTGAGAATACCCGAAAATTTGATTTTCATGATGAAAACTATGAAAAACCCATAAAAATCATGTTTCTTTACGTTTATCTCAGTGAATAATGAAAATTTATTTAAAAAGCGTCAAATGAAAGTTTATTTCAAGCTTTCTTATACATTTTCACTATTCACTGAGATAAACGTAAAAAAACATGATTTTTATGGGTTTTTCATGGTTTTGACCATGAAAATAAAATTTGCGGGTATTTTCAGTATCATATTCGTGATCAGCGCGTCAAAATACATAGGTATACGGAGTTTCAAATTAATCAGAGTTAAGCGCTTTTCGGAACTCCACCCTTTAATTCTGTAGTACTTCATTTTTTGTCCCGATTTGAATTTTTCAGTCCGGTATCTGGTCACAGGAGAGAGATTGGTCACATCTCGAACCCCTTCTTCAAGCTTACCTGTAAAAAATAGGAGTGTTAGTGACTGGAACCAGAAGAATGATATTTCACAACTCAAACCTCTTTTCCAAGTCTTCCTTTAAAAAATACGCAAACTATTTTACTATTTTTCCAAAGTAGCAAATAATATTATTAAAACAGAAACTTCCTTATTGACACAATAATTTGTACTCGACCTTAAAAAAAATTGAACATAATATCTTAAAACCTTTACACAATCGCTTAATTGTATGTTGAATAGAAAATTCCGCATTTTCGAGAAAAAAACGGATTATTTTTTAATTAATGTATACAAACTTGAGTACGTTGGGTATTATAATAACTAATGGTAAAAAGCCTAGATCGTCAAATACAAAAAAATTTGACAATGTTATCATAAGTTTCTTGAACATTTCTGCTTGAAAATTAATATTCTTTCATTTTTATATTCTCGAGCAATAAAGAATATATGCGTCACTGCAAAAGAATACTACTTTATCGTACTTTGTAGCATGAGTATGCTTAAACGATAAAGAGATACAAGTATTTTATATTCTAAGTAGTATAAATTTAACATAAATGATTCGTTTTCTCATTTTTAGATATATTTTATCACACAACTCGACCACCATGACGACGTCATCAGAAGATGTCTTAACTCAAGTGGGACAGGTCCGATTCAAAAAAGGAGATGGCACTTTGTATGTGATGAACGAGCGAATAGCTTTTATGCTAGACAAAAGCGATACTGTGTCCGTCAGTCACAAATATGCTGATATTAAAAGTAAGGGCATTAAATATACTGTATACATATTTTCATAAATAATTGTAAAATGTATACAATGAATTTCCTGGTTTATAGTGCAAAAAATTTCCCCGGAAGGAAAATTAAAAATTCAGCTGCAACTAGTTCTACATGATGGGTCGTCCACAACCTTTCATTTCGTAAACAGAAGTGGTCAGGAAGCACAAATCAAAGATCGCGACAACGTGAAAGAATTGTTGCAACAACTACTACCCAAGTTCAAGAAGAAGGTTAACAAGGAACTAGAGGAAAAGAATAGGTAAATGATTGTGTATTATTCTTAGAATAGTCCTTGCTTATTAAAAAGCTGGATTAATCAGCAAGGTTTCTCTTTTCAGACTACTTCAAGAAAATCCATCTTTACTGCAATTATATCGAGACTTAGTAATTACGCAAGTCGTTTCATCTGAAGAGTTTTGGACACACCACGCTACAGAATATACACAAGCAAAGAAGGTTCAACAACAAGAAATAGGTGTAAACAGTGCCTTTCTTGTAAGTTTGGTTTTAAAAATAATGCAAATACGTTCTATCTGACAGTATCACTCTTATCCAGATAGTCAGAATTTATTCTGATGCGATGTACATTTTCTTATTTAGGCTGATATCAAACCTCAGACTGATGGCTGCAATGGACTGAAGTATAATTTAACTATGGATATAATAGAATGTATATTTAAAACTTACCCAGCAGTTAAAAGAAAGCATCGAGAAAACGTGCCTCATAAAATGCCCGAGTCAGAATTCTGGACGAAGTTCTTTCAGTCGCATTACTTCCACAGAGATCGTATTAATGCAGGGACCAAGGATCTATTTACCGAGTGTGCCAAAATAGACGATCAGGAGATGAAGAAGGACCTTCAGACGGGAATCAACGATCCTTTATTGGACATTGCCTCTTTTGAAGATACTGGTTTGGACGAAAATTATGGCAGCGATGTGGGGAAAGCAGACAAAGCTTCCGGAAATATCGTACATCAGAGCATGATAAAGAGGTTCAATCAACACAGCATTATGGTCATGAAAGCCAGCACTGGCAGACCATCGACCGCTGATAATGAACCACAGGTGAATGGTTCCGCCTCTTCAGCAAGCAAGCATCCCGCTACGGACAAACATTCAAATGAACCAAAGACTAAAAAGGTTCGTTTCTTATCTTGAGATATATTTTTTGTTCTTTATTTCGTGTTTCTAACTATGCGTGGTACCATCCCGGCATTACATGCGGCACACTCTTCTGTGAGATTTTTAAAATATAATTTAGCTAGTTATCCTCTTATTTCTGGATCTGATAGAACTTATCGGCTTCTTTCGAAAAATTGCGAAATGCTGGCGGTTTCCCTGAAAATATTCAAAGAAAAGGGAGAATTTCCTTTTGTCAAAGGAGCAAAATTGTTTCCTACAAAAGGCTCTTGACACGTTTTCGTATCTCGCGTTATTTTAAAAATTGTTGCGACAATATCTATTATGTTCTTTAAGATTGATCATTCCAAAGATTTTTTTGAAGTGAAACTTCTTAGAGCGTCGTACAGGATTTTTGCATGATGAATTGATCTATAAGAATCGTCACGCTCCGCCAGGATAGCGGGCTGAACTCGCGTATTCATGGAATTCAAGGGATCCATTCCACTTAGACATTCTTTCGAAGTTTCACTTCTACCATGCATCCCGTGATAGACATTGTTTTTTTAATTCCAGCCAAAATTGTGCGCGACTATGTCAGCAATTTATCTGGTGATTTTTTTCCTAATAGTAGTTGCCTAGAAATCCCTAAAAACGAAATATTAGATTTTTCGAATCAGAACTTAACACGTCTTTTTTTCATTTGATTTTTTCGTCAATATGATTTTTCATTTTCAAATCTGCATAAAGAATGTAATTGAAAGCGGATTTTAAAGTTTAAATGGTTGAGCTTATTCTTTTCAGATAATAGTTTAAGGGAAAATATTTACCGTACAAGTACATATATCAAAAACTAAAAAAATAAAGCCATATTGAAAGTTGTATATAAATTCAGCCATAGAAGTAATTTTTAATTTCAGCGATCTCTCTTTTGTTCTGACATAAATATTTATCACAGAACAAATATGTAATTTATATAGACAGATATTTTTTTATGCACAGTATTTTTCTCCAAAATGCATACTTTTTACGGCATAGTTCGTTTCTTTTACCAAACTCATGAAAAATCAGCGTTATTTTCATTTTTGGTCAATTTTTTCGAAATGTAATGATTTCATTTAAAAAATATTGTACACAAAAAAGTTGTATTTTAGGAAATGCACAATTTCGCTGTATTATATTGTTATATAAAAGGCAGTATTTCTTAAAATAAATCATGAAAACAGTGAAAATAAAGGACGTTAAAAAAAGGAATGTACATCAAAAATTCAAATACACAGGGAAGCCTTTGAGGACAACCTTCAAGATGGCTTTATTTCTTTAGATTTTGACTTACGTATATGGTAAATATTTTCCCTTAAACTACTAACAAATCAAAAAACGTATAGTTTGGATTAGAAAAATGTTGTACATAGTTTTTATTTAATATTGAAAAGTAATCTATTTTATCATGAATAATTTTATGTGAAATAAGTATGAAAAAGATTCAGCATAAAAAATCAGATTTCCAAGCTACCTGACTTTTCGGCTCATTTAGAGACAAAAATAACCAAATGAAAAAAGAGGCCGAAAAAGAGAAATAGTCAACCAAACCAAGGATTTTGGTATTTTTGGACATCTAATTTTAATCGGTAAAATAGCGCGTAGGGTTTCGAAGATTTGAAGAGATTTTGAAATATTTTTTTTTTCAATTCATTTGGAACTTGCTCTCAGTTCTTATTAATTTATCCTAAACACTTTTAAGTTCTTCTATATTCACTCAATTCTACACAATCCAATTAATTTTTTCATATTTTTGAATTGTTTTTAATCCTCTCGATTTCTTTTTAAATTCAGCTTGATTTTTTAATGAATTTTATCTCATTCTTCTCATTTCCCTTACATTTCTCTAAATTTACTCAAATTTTATTGTAATCAATGCAATTTTTCTATTTTTAACATTTTTTCCAATTCATTTCAATTTTTTAAAATTTAACCTTAATTGTTTTGCAGTCATTAGTAACTTCTTGTTTTAGAAATTACTAGGCTGTTAAAGATTTGATACTGAGTTTTGTATTTTTTATTTATATTGTATATATAACGGTTTTCTTATACATTTAAGGATCTTTGCTGATGAAAAATGCTACAACAAAATTTGATATGTCTAGAGAATGCAAACAAATGTAAATGCAGCACATTTTTTTAAACTCCTCATAGATTTATTTATTTATTAAAACTTATATTTAATATTTATGTAATTAAGTTTAAAAACATATTTTGAACCTCCCTTCATTATTATTTTCCTACATCGTTTGGAACAAATTTTTACTGACATGAAAAGCGGAAATGAAGTCAGTGTTACATATGACCGTCATTTTCAGGTTTTTTAATTTATTTTTTTTCTAGCTAGTTTTAAACAGACTTTTGAATACCTGAGAATTTTGATTGATTAAATACTTGATTGAAAAATAGATCAACAGAATTTAAAAACGCTTAATGTTGAACTTATTTTTTATTATTTTAACTCCCTCCCTTTTTTCTCATTAAGAAGTTCCTAAGTATTCGAAATAATTTTTAAAACTAGTTAGATTTAAAAGATTTGATGAATTTACATTTTTTATTTTCTAAAGATACAAAATGCGGAGAATCATAGTACAACTCTTGAGTTTCATTTGGCAGATACCTATTTTGTGTACATTATCAAGCATATTGGTTTAGTAACATAATAAATTGACATGCTATTCATTAATATAAATTGAAAAATTTGTAATCAAATGTTTACGACAATTTTATCGTAGGTCTTCACTGGACACAGTGTACTAGCTTGAAGTTTATAGATTTAAAGATTTAGGGTGTTGGTTCAATCCGACTTTGAATTATTTTTTTAATAGGCACGGCACTGACTCAATATATATTATTTCCGAAGGTTGTGCGAACGAAAGAAAGAAAACTTGTCGAATATCCGGGGTTTTTCGAGATCCTCAGATCAATAAAATGTTGAAAAATCATACCTATTTTTGAGGAAATCATTATTTTCACGACAAATATAAATTTTGCGAAAGATAGAAATCAGCGGGTAGCAGGCGATCGCATTTGAACGGTTAGAATCGTTTGCAATTTTATTTTTTTTACTCAAAATTCTGACATCATAGAAGCATTCTCGCATACCATCAGATTTTCAAAGGGCCACTATTTGATGTTGGTAACTTTAAATTTTGCGAAATACGTTGCGAAATGGAGAACAAAGTATAAAAGATTGACATGCCCTATGTGTGTGTGTGTGTGTGTGTTGTAACTGTATTTTTAATCAACCGCCAGGCTATTTGCCACCTTCACGCTATACCGTGTGTAGGCTTGTAGAGTGAAGGTGATGGCTGATTTCTATCTTTCGCAAAATTCATATTTGTCCTGAAAGTAATATATATAGATGGCCTCAGCCATCTATAAAAGTGAAACTGGATCCTAGTAGATCTGCGGTAAATCACACATTTGGCCACGACAATTTTACTAGTTAGGTCCTTTTAATAAATAGCTTCAATTCTCTTTGTTTCAAAATGTACCACTTTCAGTGGAAAAAGATTTTTCCAGCAAAGGCGCGAATATTAACTTTGTGCTAGACAGAAACGTGACTTTATAATGTTATGCGCTTTACTAGAGAGCAAATGTATTTTTTCTTTTGATATTATTCATGTGAATAAAAACCCTTCTCGCATGCTTCTCATTAGAAAAGTTCTGGCTGCTATGATTATGCATTTAAAAAAACTTTTGTTGTTAAAAAAAAGTATATAAGAAGGATGTTTTTTATATATTTTTTTATTTAATTATTTAATTATTTTTGTTTTTCTTTTTTTACTATTTGCATCAATATTGACGGTCTTTTTCATCTTCTTGCACAACAATTCTTGGAAATAGTAAAAAATCACAAAAAATAGCTCCATTGCATACGCATTGTGCCCTTTTTAGAAACTCAGGGAATTTGTATTTCATTGTTATTTCCAGAAATATTTCACTTCTTATGACCAGAACTCTATTCTTTTAAAGATGAGTCGATTTGCAGCCTACAGTATCAAACCCACTAGTTTAAAAATTTCAATATAAACTGCATAGACAACGTGTTGGTCCTGTAATTATGAGGAAATTTTTATTCGTCAATTACTTTGTGAGCTATTGCATTTTTATGGCTAAAATTCGATTTCTTCTCAGTTCAGTCAACCTGCGATGGGGCCGCGAGTTAGCGATAAGGGCAGTAGTAAGGATAGTGTCTGTTAAACATGCTAGTGATTTTTTTTTACCATAGAATATAATTTTAACAAACGTCGCAGATCTTCTACCATAGAAACTAACACTACGTGAAGTTCATAATACAAATATCATAATTGATTTATAAAAAGGAAAAAAACGTTATTTTGGATACTTGTGGATGACTTATAAAACCGTTATAGGCCATATAGTGAAGTGCTTATTATAAGTGTTCGCTCTTCCGAAAATTTTCTTCAAGGTGAGTTGATAAAGAGAATTTATTATTTAAAATTGCCCAGAATCGCACAAATATATTTTCTTCAATCATTTCAATTATTTATACTAATTACAAAATTAAAAACATGTATCTGAAATATCTTCGCATTACGTAAGACCTATATTAGCCAACAATTTTAGAACTTTAATTTCATATTGCATGTTTCGTATTTAGAAGATCCATCTATTAATTGATTAAGCTTATGGAGGTTCTTCTACTTGATGACTGTATTCGCTGACATTTTTTAATCATTGCTAATGTGGAAAATTTCTATGAAGATAAGTTTATGTCACTAATTTTTCTTTATTAGCATAAAAATTATCTTTTGGTAGATATTAGAGCACCTTCAAATTCTTCAACATTTCGAACTTTTAGTTTTGTAAAGACTATTTAAAAAAAGTAGAAAGGAATAGACAAGTTAAAAAAATTGTATGGTTTTACAATAGTAAATTCGCTCGCAAGCTTGAGTGCGCTTAGGGCGCGCGACTGTTGGTTCTCGCGCAAGCCTTTTAAAATGAACGGTCCAAGCCTCGACAACGGTCATTTGGTGATTGTGAATTCTCTTTTTTTAAAGCTCCTTTGGCTTTAACGAACACATTCTCATCACGTATCTCTTGCTATGCACTCTATTTCGTCGAAAATGCGAACTTTTCTAGATTCTGTTCAACACTTTCAGTATATGTTCAACTATATCAGTACAAATCTCCTTTTTAATGGTTAACTGAACATTTGCTTCTCTATTTGCATTAACTTTTATTCTTAGCCATCCTGAAAAATTTATATGATTTCAATAAACTTATATTATTGCCATTCATCATATCCATTAGTAATAAAACCAAAGTATTTTTACCGTCTTATTTTTATCATTAAAAAATGGGCATTCTATTGAAATAAAAATTATTATTAAAGATTTTACTGTAACTTCTGTCGTTTTGCCATAAATCTAATTTCTTTATATTCAATGCAGATATTATTTAGGCAAAAAATTTTGGTAAATAATATGCTATTGTAGTTTATAACAAACTTGTGGATATTTTTTGGTTAAACAACTTTTGCCTTTTAATTTTGTTCGTCTCTTGTGTAGTTTTTCCACAATTAAAAAAATTTGTAATCTTTTTGTTGTTACGATTGAAAGAAAATCTAATCTTCCTATCTAAAAATGATTAATAACAAATTTATTGATCTCTTTGGGGTGAAAATCTTTATTCTATTAATTTTTGTTCGTACCTTGTGTCGTTTTTCGAAAAATTTAATTTTGTATGATAAAAAAACTGCGTGTCCTATAAAAAATTAATTATGACAAATTTGAATGAGTTGCTGCTATTTTTTGCAAGAGCTACGGTTTTCTATTTATTTTTTTCATAGCTTGTGCCGTTTGTCCAAAATTTAAACTTTTTATTTTTAATGTTGTGTTTTACAACTAAAAACAAAAACTATGCATCCTATCGAAAATTGATTAATGACAAATTTGTAGATATTTTCAGGGCGCGCAATTTTAATTAATTCTTTTTTTTCGCATCTTGCATAGATTGGCCGTAAAATGGAATTTTTGAGTTTTCGTAATTTTTCGTATGATCAAAATTTGAATTTTGAAATTATCGACAAAATTAAAAAATTTGTCATAATAATTTTATCGGGCTTTAAAAAATAAATGTTTTTCTTCTCTTGACTGATTTTCATATCATGCGTTGTTTGGCTTACAATGTTGATTTTGGTTTATTTTTTTGCATTTGGAAAATCCTATGACTGATAATTTTCATTTTATCGAAAGAACTCTTATGGATACATTATTCAATTCTCCGAGTACTGTAAAAAGCCCTACATAGAGTTTTTAAATTATAAAAAAAATAGTCTCAAATATTTTGAAAATGTGTTCACTTTTTTAATTTTCAACCAAAGTAGCTTGTTTATGCACTATTTCTTTCTTTTTAGGCCCTAAAAAGGTGAGCCAAAGCAGAATTGAATCCTACTAATCTTTCGAAAGTTATCGGTCCTACAGTAAACAGACTACAGATAGACACAGACACCTTCGTAAAAATCATTTTTCGGACTCAGGACGTCTAAAAACGTGAAGACTTCATGAAAACCGACAAAGTGAAATTGTACATAAAACCAATACCTTCTCATTAGGATGAGAATGTAAAAATCTTTGTTTCAAAGAGTTACAAACAAGTATTTTCGAAGAGTTTTCCTACTTACACTTAGTGCAACTTGAAAGTTTAACTTCAATAATTTCAGCATTATGAAATACTTACAAATCTCTATGAATTAGGGCAATAATAAAAGTTTGTTCAAATTTTTGTTCGAAAATGGTTGAAAAAAGTTAAAATGAAGTGCAGAGTACGTTTAAATTACTATTTTCTCGTCCTTAGGTGTTGCTTTCGTATTTCCAGAGACTAGACGAAATTCTTTATCCTTCTCGACATTATTATCTTCGGACAAATGAATTAATTGTGCTAAAATGGACACTTTTACATGAAAATTAGTATACGCAAATAATTTGACTTCATTAATTAAATAATTCAAAGTAACTAAAAAATCTCTAAGAATGTAGAGAATCTTAAAAGATTTAAAAATGTTGTTATTAGATTTTTTGTACAAATTGTAAATCCTTAAAATTCCTGTCATACGAAAAACTTGTCGAGGGTAGACGGAGAATAATTTCCGGAGATTATTTCACGGCACTACTCTATGATTTTATTACGCTTTGAAGCGAGAACTAAGATCTCGGAACCCTTGCTGTTAAAGCATAGGCCTCGAAATTTTAGGCATTAGGCCAAGCGCCTTTGCGCTCTAAAATCTAAAATAGCTCTAAAATCACGCGCTTCCGTGAATTAATCTGTGGAAATTTCCCTCCGTGTAGAGAATAACGAAATTTTTTTCAGCTATTTTCCACTTTACACTTTTCTTTCTGTAACGATAATTTCAAAAATAATTCAGGAAGTAATTCAGAATTTATTGAAATTTAGGAATTGTACAATATTAAATATCGTTAATAAATGTACTTTTTTATGATAACAAATATTCTCACAGTTTTCGAACATAATTACACTTATTGCAAATCAATCGTTGGTTTAAGACGATCGGAAGGTACCATGGCCTACCTGGTCACTCGGCGACCATTTTTCTATTGTTCAGCGCTGAGCTGGAGCTCGAAGCACTGTGGCTCACAACCGGCGCCTTCTGCATTATGTTCCAGGGGTCCAATTAAATGGTATTAGTGTATCAACTCTGTTTTGCCCCACCATGCAGGTCGAGGCGAAGGCACATTGCTGTGTACGTTACTTAAAGAAAGCTTTCAAAATTTAAAAGCAAGTAAAAAATTTTCAGAACAATCAACTACGTTTCTGAAATAAAATTTTTTAAAGTAATTCTAAAAGATATGCAAAATAAAAAATGTCCTTGCTTTGAGAATATTTGATAAAGGATGAGAATTTTATCTATCGGCAGAAAAACGTCATAAGAACCCCCGGTTTACGAGATTATAAGAATTGATGTTCTCGGTATTTTAATTATGAGAGGGTTCGCTGGACCGCAACGGAGATGTGTTGGTGAGTCAAGCGTGACAAACAATATGAGGACCGCACTCTCGGCGCATTAGTTGCATCAGTCTGCGTCACGCGTCTAAATCCAGCAGAAACAGTTTTTGGTGCTCTGCCGATTTATGTTTTGATTTCGCCAATTCAGGATTAAGACCAGTGTAAGCCATGACCAAAAGCGTTCTCATATCGGGAGTTAAGTGTAAGTCTACGTAGTATTTTTCTGAGTTTTTGAGATATTAAAAAAATGTCCTAGTTTCTTTCTGGTACTAAAACTTGTTGAAAAAAAGTAATTTAGTTTAAAAAATGTATGAAGATTTTAAAACAGATTTCTAAAATAATCATCTATCATGACTCAACTTTAGTAATATTAATAAAAAATTATTGCTTAAAAACTGTTTCAATCATATGTGACATGCAAAATAATTATTTGAAGTTTTGCGACTTTTTAGCAGCAAGTTTGATCCAAATTTGATAGCAATACCTTTTCATAATATGTACATTTTGACTTTAACTTGGACTTAGTAGTTGCAGATTTTGTACAGTTCTTAAAAATAAATTACATTAATACTAAAAAAATATAACTAGGGCAAAAATAAAAAATTGACAAGAATTTCTCCTTCTTTTTACATTCTCATCATTTATGATGTCCGGCCGTCCGTCGGTCTGTAAACACGATAACTCTCGAAAAAATGAACTAATCAAATTGACCATTGGGACACTTTTTATGTCCTAAAAGAAAGGACGAGATCGTTAACCAGCCATTTTGAATTAAAATTCGAAAAGTGAGTGCATTATGAAAATTTTTAAAACCATTTTTTTCAGAATTTGAAAATTCTGTGTACGGATATTTATAACGTTCAGAAATATATGGTTTATCATTCCATCGGAAACATAGAAAGAATAAATTTGTAAAAAGTTTTAAACTTTAAAAAGTCGAATTTTTTAGTGAACGAACCTACAAAGTTTTCTTAGATAATTTTCATTTTTGAAATATAATTTGACGCTTATTGATTATACGGTTAAAGCTGATGCACAAATAAACAAACACGACTTGCATATGCAGTTTCATTCATCTACATCAGCTGATGCCACTTATAGGTCAGTTCGCATAGTCGGATGATTGATTCGAGAGACAAGCGTGGTTGTCACTAAATGTTAGAGATATTTGACACCCCACGCTATTGAAAATTAGCACTAGAGGTTATTCTCAATCGCAAGAACAGGCCGTGACAAGCTCAACACTTACTAAGTTCGCGCTGCTCTTGCCATTAACACGAGCGGCTCGTGTGAATTATCGTGCGGTCAGTGCGTTGACAACTGTGCCTCGTGTCTTTCCAACAAAATTTATTTTAACACTAACTGCTCGTGCCAGAGTTTCTCCGTGTAGGACCGTTAAAATTTGTGCGTGTAAAAACTCAACTTTCGATTTTTGGAAATCGATCGTCCCAATTTGTTTTTTTTTCGTGGAAAATAAATTTCATTTTTTTCCTCACATCGGTCAACCTTAACCCGTGTCCTCAGGATTTTAAAGTTATAAGAAATAATTACCACGCAATAACTTTGAATTTAACCTTCTCTCCAACTGCCTTGTTTTGTACCCAAGAAATACACCATAAAATGCAAAATATAAGTTTTAAGTAACATTCATGCGAAATAAAATTTAAAAAATGTAGCATCAAATATTTTTATTCAATGAGCATCAAGTTTCGAAGTATTTTTTACCTAATTTTGATTTCTTTAAATATTTAATAGTTGTTTAATCATTCTCTTTCCTCCCTGAAAATTGTGGAAAGTTTTTATTTTTAGGGATACACAGAAAAAATGATATAGCTGAGAGATCTATATTTTGGTCCTCACAGCTAGAAAGTATAGTTCTTGGACCAACACTACCGGACGGATCTCGCAACTATACCAGTATAGGCACAGCAGCGTTCGTTGACATGGCAAAACAATATATAGTTCTCTTACACAGAATACTATGCCTGTTATAACGATGATATTGCGTTTGTATCTTTGAGCACTACGAATAGGCAATCCAATCTGTCAATTTTTTTCGAAATGTATCGTGCTAACACACACTAAAAATCTACACACACACACACACACACACACACGCACACACACACACACACACACACTAACGCAGCCACATTCGCGTAAACCTGTTTTTTGGTTTCAGACGTCCTCAGTACGTAACACTTGACAAAAAGTGGGGGGGCTCATTTTACACAAATATAATACCTTCTCTGATGAGAATGTAGAAAAATTATGCCCAATAATTGAGGCTCTATAT
>JAWWLR010000054.1:18854851-18867526 GCA_035041075.1 Acraspis erinacei
AAAATGGTCTCAAAACTGTTCAAAATGCTCTAATTTTTTGAATTTTTATCCAAAATTGCTGGTTAACGAACTTGACCTTTAGTTTCTGACATTCAGAGAGTGTGCCAAAGGCCAATCGAATAGAATAATGTTTTCAAAAGTATCGTGCTCACAGCCTGATATACATACATACACGCAGACAAATTCGTAAAAACCTGTTTTTTCGGTTGAGGGGGTCTCAAAACGTGAACATGTGAAAATAAACCGAGAGGGGGGGGGGGGGCATTTTACATAAATCTAATACCTACTCTCAATGAGAATGTAAAAAAGTTTCTCGCTTCATTTTTGAAAGAGTAATCACGATTTAAAGTGAGCAGGGATTTTTAATAGTACTTTCACTGATCGTACCGACAATTTCCGATGGTAGTGTCCTAAATTTTGTAAAGTCTTGTCTTATTGAAGCCTTTTTTTTAAATTACTCCTTCAATTTTCAATCTGTATGTTTTTTATATTTAAAAAAAATTTAATGTTTTTATTAACATATTTAATTACACTGAAATTTTACGAGAATGTTGTCTAATTAACCTTTTTCAACGATATGATTATAGGGTATTCTGCTGGAAATTAATTAGTGCAGTTGATATCTGGTGTAAAGTTATAAGAATGATCCGACATTATTACCTTCAATAAAATAACTTATTATCATGGTCGCCCCACTCATTCATAATTAATTCAATATTTTATTGAAATATAAATATTTTCAAAGTTACGTATATTTAAATGTTCAATTAAAACAACGTTATTTATTTTATTTTACTTTTCCTGCTGAAATATTAGATATGATTTCGATGTGTTTTTGAATGCTGAATCCAATGACCACCTAATATTTTCAATAGCACTAACGGATACCGAGATATTTGCTAAAAACCTGAAAAACAGAGAGAGAATACAGTTTCGAACGTTTTTTTTTAAATTAAAGTACATTCAGAGCACTAATGCGCGCCTACCTAGTACATGGTCCAATCCCCATCGTTATCCATAATGGTCTGGCACCTTTTCGGCATGCCTTTTACTAATTTTTCATCATAGTCTGTTGGTTTGTCCTGATTTTTTGTGAGAGCTATTGCAGGGTGAAAACACGTTTCTCCGCAAGTTTTCTCTTTACAATATACCAGAAGTTTTCGATTGCATTCGCATCGGTGGACTGTGATGGCCAGTTCAAAGTTGTGATACGATTGTCTGCTTTCGAGGCAGTGCAGAGATGGCTTTGATGTTTAGGGTGGTTATCCTCTTGCAAGATCCAATCTCCAGTATCGGCTGCAAACATTCTTATAGCAGACCTTAAAAGACCACGTTTATATATTTTGAGCACTTGCTGAGGATTGAGGTTCTCGGTGAAGTGCTCTAAATACGCAAAACCGCACTCAGAGAAGCATCCCCAGACATGGACCTTCACTGGGTGTTTAACGGTTCACTGAAGAAATCGAGTACGGGCGGTAGACCAGGCAAACTTTATAGAAGCCCATGTCCAGAACGACGCTTCATCTGAAAAAATGACATTCGACCAGTCACGGTCAAGATTTTCAGCAAACCGTTTTTTTCAGCTTCAAACCGTTTGTCGTACGCGGAACTCATTTTCACTCACGTCTGCTCTCTCGGACGATTCGAGCGGTAATGGAACGTCTTCAAAACAGCGCATCAGTCCTTCGAATGTACTGTAATTCGAGAAAAAAACTTTCAAAAATCTCTAATAGTTTTAGAAAAATCGAGGAACGTTTCTTTTTGAACAGACTGTATAGTGGCAACTATGCTTCTATATTTTTGATTGCAGCATGTCAGAAAGTACCTTTATTGCTTAATAGTCGATATACTATATTTTGATCATCCAAGATAAGCTTCCAGCAATAATCAGGCATAGCATTAATGCTCCAGATGGCTTGACATCTCTTTTCAATTTGAGCAATGTCTTCATGGAATCTTTCTCCATATTCGTCACTGATTGCTCATAAATGATTAGGAAAGAAATCCAAATGCGAATTTAGCAAATTAATTTTGAGGGACATATTCACTTTCATTCTTTCAAAATTGTTTAGCATATTATCTATGAATCGCTTATAGTGATTAGATTTGTTGTTACCCTAGAAATTTCGTATCACATATATCACCGAAAGACCAAGTTTCTCTGTCAAGGTCAGCGAATTTGGGGCCCTGCAAACCCACCTCCTTTGATCTTCGCACGACTGTCCCAGTAACACAAGAAGGAGCAAATTTCGTGTATCCTCCTTGCAATCCAAGTAAAATTCCAATTACTTTAAATTCGCCACATATGAACCACTTTAAGAGATTGTAATTAATTGTATTAGGAAGTAAGTTCATCACGTCGTAGCATTCTTTTATATGGGTTTCATGAGGCACAAATAGATTGAGACTTATTGCCATTATGCAGAAGAACGCATTTCAAACTAATTTTATTAGAATCTTTAAATAAATATCATTCTTCTACAGCCACATCTTTGCAATATATGAGCCTGTATTCTCCGACAAAATATTTTCTTATGTCTTTCTCTCGATAGCGTTATTTAGTTTTTACACCAGCTAGCTAAATTGTATTATTTTAATCGAGAGCCTTAGATTTCCGCTTTTTCATTTGATAAATTGAGATCTCTTACTAAGTCGTTCAGTTCAAGCTGATTAAATAAAACTGGCATCCCTTTATAAAGCTTACTTTCTGGTTCATCTTCATAAGAATTTGGTTCTTTACTTTCACCATATAAATGATTCTTTGGTGCACATTCAATCCTATATAAACAGGTTTTGTTTCAGATGAAACTCGAGGGTGCTTAAAGTTTATTGTAGTTTTAGCTTTGTGCCCTAATATACTTTCTACATTACAAAAGTAACAGTAAGTGCTGTGATTTACTGCTTTTCTCCAAGACATAGGTGTAGTAAATGGAAAATTTGGATAATTTCACGATTTGCTAACCTTAGTTACTTGGTACAAAAACACCAGATACAATAAGAAAGTTGTTGCGATCGTTTTTACAAAGTAACTAGCGTTTTCTCACTACTGGTAGCCATTTGATCAACACCAAAAGACCAAGCCGGAATCTCTTGATGTAGGGAAGACTGTTGCTCATTGGCCGATGAAGCCCCTTTATCTGAAACTTCAAATGCGGCCCGTTGATTGGTGGTATCGCCGACCCCACCTCGACGATTCTTACGATATGTCCTGATGGCGTAGGTTTTACCCAGGGTCTTAGCCAGACAAATATAAAAAGCTGGACCCGCACAAAGTACCGAGAATACTGGGAGCGGACCCAGGGTTGCCAACAGGCGAAATGCATTCTGGGCTACACGTGCAGAGTGGACAGAGTCAGATAAATCCTGGGTTTGCCAAAGAAAGACATAAGGACAGTGGTACAGATGCTCTCTGGGCATAACCACTTGAACTATGATATGCACAAGATGGTATATAACCTTTCGACTGAGTGCAGGAGGTGCGGCAGAGGTGATGAAACATCTTTGAATGTATTATGCTAGTGCCCGGCGTTGGCTAGGCTCAGGCATCAGACCCTTGGGTCCTATTTCATAGAACCTGAGGAATCTCCAATGCTTTCGGTGGTTATGTAACTAACTATATAGTATCTAAAATTTGCAAATCGATATGACGTTTCGTGTGAAAATAAGTGAGGAAATGAAACAAAGCTTCGGTAAGGTAGGAACCTGGTCACGGGACCCACTTATCACATGGCTATATTGGATTAAGTTGGAAGGAATTGGTATGGAGTCGATAGGATTGGATTAAATTGGATTGAATTGAACTGGAATAAATTGGAATTATTTGGACTGGATTTAGGGGGATTGGATTAGAGTGTATTGGAGTGAAATAAATTGGATTTGAATAGATTGGATTGGGGTGGAGTAGAATGAAATTAATTGGGCTGTATCGTATTGGAAATAATGGGATGAATATGAATTGCTTGAATTGGTTTGGATTAGAGCGCATTAGATTGCAATACGTGGATTTGAATGGATTTGTAATGGTTGTAATGGATTTGATTCGATTGAATTGAATTGAATTCGAATAAGATTTGACTGGAGTAGATTGTAATGAATTGTAATTGATTGTATTAGAGTGAATTCGAGATGTATTGTTGTGGATTGGAATGGATAGGAATGATAGGAATATAGGAATATGTATAGGAATATTGAATTGGAATGAATTATATTGAATTGGATTGAAGCGGAGAACAGTAGATTGGAATGAATTCCAAGCGAGCGACTGTTTGTTTTGATGTTTCGCGCTCGATGATATATTTTTCACGTGGTTCGCTCTCAATCATGTACGAGTACTAAACTTGGGCTTAATCAACTTGTACCAATATCACACTGTGAGTTGAAAATTCGTGTACTATTTTGTATTTTCCATTTACAATTAATATTTTTTAATAAAAATTAAACTGCTTGGATCACATTCCAAACAGATTATAAAAAATGGCGACCCAAAAAAACGAAGTATTACAAATTAAACGAATTTGTAGAAAATACTTGTTTTATTAAAAATTAAAGTTTTAGCTGAAAATTCAATTATTTTTTGTTGAATGTACATCTTTTTAGTAGAAAATGCAAATTAATGTTTTTGTTGCAAGCTCTTTATTTAAAGTCTTGACCGTAGAAAATTCATCTTTTTGTTTAGAAATTTTTTTTTGTTTCAAAGTAATTTTTCTATCTGAAAATTTATCGGCTTCATTTGAGGTTGAAGGTTCTTTAGTTTTAAATTAAATAGTTTTTTTTTAAATTCAAATTGGTTGTCGTAAGTTATTTATTTCATTTGATGATAATATCCATTTATGCATTTTTCCAAACAGTATTGACATAAAATACAATTTTAATATAATATTAGTCGACAATATTGGAAAATAATTATATTTTTACCATTTTCCTCCGACAGCAATATTTTTGTCGATATTTAAAATAATGTATTTTTGTTTTAAGAGATTAATTTTAAGTTTTTAATATATCCGATAGGACTGAAAAGGAGACTGGGAGATTTGAGAAGCTTTGCCTAATTTGGAAGGATTTAATGACATTTTTGGAAAAATTTCAATTATATAAAAAGACATTTTCGAGTTTCAGACATTTTTAAAATATTGAAAGATAATCTCAATCATGAGAAGATTTCAAACAGTTTTAACAAAATGTAGATTTAATAATATTTCCAGAAAAGAAGCTTTCTAAGATTATTGAAATACGCTAATAGAATAAAAAATTTGCTTATGATTCCTGGGAACATTTCAAATGACTTTTTATTTTAAAAAATTTTTCAAGCAATTTATTAAAAGATCAATAACATCTAAAAACCTTTGAGGGGATTCATTGAATATTAAAATATTATTAAAAAATTCGACGTGAAAGTTTTCTTGTAAATGAATTACTTTTTATTTTCCAAAAACGCTTGTGTGTATTTTTGGTTCAAAATTTTCTTCCTTTTCTGTTAAAGAAAAAAATTTAAATTACTTAATTTTGATTTATCAGATACAGTATTTCATAAATATCTTTCCATTTAAAAAAAACAAACAAATTCTATATAGAAATAATTTTTAGTAAATTAATAAGCTATAAAAATATTATTCCACGAAAGTTATTTTTTAGTAATAATAAACTTAAATTCAGTGTTTTCAAACCCTTTTCAAAATTGACTAATAATGCCTTTCTTGTGACTCTTTGCTACGACACTTCAAAAATCTCGATAATTAAAAATTGTTTAAACATTTTTGATAAACAACAAACAATTATGCCAAAAAGTCGTCGAAAGGACATTCTAATATTTGTTGCTGCATAACATTATATCCGCACTATGGGCGGTTTTGTTAAATTTTGTTTCGAAATCGATGAATTTTTTATTAGAAAGACCTAGAGGTATAGAATTTTTTCATCAATATATATATATATAAATGCGAAAATCTGTATCTGTAATAAAACTATATTAAGAAAGAATTGTGGCACTGGAGTCATCGGATTAAAAAAAATCAAACTGAAAAACACCCGTGTTTTTAGTCAAATCAGTTTTTAAATTATGATCTATTGTATCGGATTCGTCATTTTCGAATCTGAAATTTTTATTTTCGGTTTAAAATCAGCAACTCCAGAAACTGTTGAATATTTCTAATAATAAAATCGCCTTTGATAAAAAAGTTCATTTCTTCAAAGATTGAATTTGAAATAGCAGATTCAATCGTCTTTTCCTAGGAAAACAATACCTTAAGTAATGGTATCATCCACAATACCAAGCCTAATATTTGTTACAGGGAATTGGTACCCTTAAATTAGGGTCAGAGTTGCACATATTTTTTCTGTATTCGCGGTATTATTTTTATCGCAAAAACTCACAATATTTTCGCAAGAAAACATAGAGAAGCAATCGAAATCTCAAAGCACCCTAGCAACATCAATAGGGACAACGGTTATAATACCAATCCGATTTGGCTTTCCGTCCTCCCGGATTTTTTAAATAAGACTTGATTGGCCAATCAGGCGCGAGTGAAACCCGAAATATCTCTTTTGTCATAATATTTTTTCAAAATTAATTAACCAATGTTGATAAATCTTCCAGCAAAGAAATGATGATAATTTTCAATTTAAGAAAAATTTCGAGAAAAAAATATTATTTGAACGAATTCAATTTATTTAAATAATTGATATTTAATGAACCAATGTTAATAAATATTCCACTAGACTAATAGAAATAATTTTAAGGCAAAAAAACTAGAATAAAGTGCTAGAAAGGTCGATTTCATAATAAATTGTCATTTTTGTTGAGATTGATTTAATTCAATTTAAAATCAATAAAATTTAATACTGAAAAAATCGAAAAAAAATCACAGCTTAATGACATTTACATTAAAATAAAATATACTGCATAAATTTTATGGGACAATTAAACTTTCTATCCTCAAAATATCACAACTAGTATTACGTTTACAAAAATAATAGACCATATAAATATAATATTACTTAATGAATCAACACAATAATTTTTCCAGATACCTTAGTATTTCTTTTTTCAAGAAACAAGTGTATTGAAACACTTTATGTGCTATTTGTAATCCGATAGGAGATCTGTCATAGACAAGAGAATTTCAAAACACAACTCCGACCAAACCGTTTAATAAACTTGAACGAAAGTTTTTTCCCTAACTCAAAATTTTATTAGTTTTCTTACCGGCACTCCCTTTATCTGATAATTAAACTCTTATTTTCAGTATAAATTTATTTATTTCCAATCGCATGTAAACAAGTGGAATTTATCCCTTAGAAATTGCCACTTTAAGGTAACAGATGGCGCCAGGCCGTTTCCGTGGCCGTACCCAAATAGGAGGGGGAAACTGAACATAAAAGAATCAAACAATAAACTAAACACAATTTATTATAAATATGAATATCCGTAATCTGTGATTTTGATGAAACTGTGCATACGGGTTTTTTTGGACCTGATAACAGAAATTCAAAATTGCGGATCCAATATGGCTGATAAAAAGTTTTAAATTTATGCGATTTTTTTAAAAGCCAGTATCATATATTTTTCTGTGACGCTGAATCCTAATATTAAATAGAAATGTCAACATTCAAAATGGCGTATCAAACATGTTTAAAATGAGCCATCCTGAAATTTGGATCATCCACACTCATTTGGAACTTTGATAATTTATTTTTCCATCATCTTTGGAGCAGAAAGTTAATTTCTCATAATACTGCAAATTGGTTCATACAATAATTTTGTATGTATGTAGATTTTTGTTGTAGTTTTAAATAAATTTATCATTAATGAGCATTGCAGTGCACAATTTTCCTTAGGGTTCAATCTTGGAACAATACTAATAGTCATCCAACAAATTTTTTCAAACATAACGATTTTTTACACCATGAACATGTAATGACAGCAACATTTGTGCAGCTTCGCCTGATATCAGCGGTTGTATTGTATAACTATAAGTTTTCTTGACACTGACTGCATTAGGCATTGCACTTGTTTTTATCTTTCGATGGCTAATTGTTTCCTGAATGTATTTCTAATTTCGTGCGGCACTTTTCCCATAGCATTATCCTCATGAATCACGACCTAAATTTACATTTACAATTAACATTCGTTCACATGCTCTTGGTACACCATAGATTACATTGATGACAATCCAGAACCATTCGAAAATCAAGTTGATTTTGTTTTTGGAGCGTCTTGTAAAGTATATTGTAAAATTCAAAGCTGCACAAATCTTGCTGTCATCATTATTGTTCCAAGTTTGAACCGTAACCAAAATTGTGCACTGTAATGCTCATTATTGATACATGTATTTAAAAGTACAAAATAATTTACAATATAATTTAATAATTTACCTAAAAAAATTATTTCATCAACCAATTTGTATTATTATGAGAAATTAACTTTCTATTCCAACGATGGTGGAAAAATAAATTGTCAAAGTTCCAAATGAGTGTAGATGACCCAAATGTAAGAAGGCTCACTTTTTCAATGTTTCATCCGCCATTGTGAATTTTTATTTCAGGTTAGGATTCAGCGACCCCGAAAACTATAGGATACTGTCTTTTATAAAATCTAATAAATTAAAAAACTTTTGATCAGCTATATTGGATCCACCATTTTTAATTTTGAAATTTTGTTATCAAATTTGCATTCAGTGCCCCCATAAACACCCGTACACACAGTTTCATTAAAATCACAGGTTGCTTATATGCATATTTTTGATAATGAGTATGGCCACTTACTCTTGTTCTGGTGGGTAACATCTATTTTTGTTTTTAGATTTTTGCCCTATTTTCCATTATTTTTATTTTATGGGGGGGGGGTTACCCCTTTCAAACATTTTAATTAATTCCGGCAAATTGCGTTTTTCATCCCTTAATTGTGTCGAAACTTTTACAATTGGTTTCATGGAAAAATATTGTTTTCTTAAATGTGCACTAATGAAACATTCCCTTGGCTAAACCATATTTGGTGGTCTGTTTCATCCCCTTAAACCGTTTATTGTCCCATAAGAAGAAATATGTGTCGTTTCTTTTTTTGTGGACTACAACATATATCATGATCATTAAAATCTGCGAGGGACACCTGGGGTACCTTCTTCGTGAGTAAAAACAATCAGACGATTAACTAAAATTGCTATCCAATTTATATTGAAAAACGTCTGTTAACATAAGCTCCTTCACTTTCTTTAGTTGACCCACTATCACTTCCCAGACGAGAGACTTCTCGAAGAAAAGCAAAAGAAAAATCATCCGTGAAAAAGTTGCTAGATCAACAGCAGGGCATAGATTACTTCGATAATGACGAAGAACTAGGCGATTCGGATTCTGATCCCGCCTGGACCCCAGCCGCAAAACTTGCTGGAGATGAAGAAGAAAAGCGAAAAAAAAGGGGAAGACCTGTAATCAGCAAAAGATCCCGAAAAGTAATGGACGAGGATGGATATTCATCTAGCGACGCGCCGATTCCTAAGAAAAGTGGCAGGAAAAAGCACGATATGTATTCGAAGAACTCAAGCAGCAGCAAAGTCACCTGTAAAATTGATGAAAAGATGTTGGCTGCTGTCAGCGACGAAGATATCGATATTTCTCCTTTCAAGGTTTGTTCATTTTTGTGTGCATGTTCTCAGAGTTAACAGTTTGTTCCATATCAATTTAAAAGTCCCCGTTCTATTTTTTCCTCCTATAGGTCTAAAATTTTAAAATTAATTTTTTAACTTTCCGTTTTCTTTATTTTATTAGTTTCTTCTTTTTTAATTGAAGATGGAAGACTAATTTGAAAATGTATGTTATTTGCATGCTTTTTGGACATTCATAAATTTTGACGGCCTAGAATTAAAAATGGTTTTGTCTTATTTTTATGACTCCGAATTTGAATACATTCAAAAATTTTAATGCTTTTAATTTAAAATTATTCAATTGCAAAGCCTATTTTAAGTAACATTAAATTTGTTAAACGGAGTTATTAAGCCCCAAAATGGTTTACGTTATGAAAAGTTCTAATTCAATATTGAATTTAAAATTGTTCAACTAGGGAAGTTCGAGAATTTTTTTCCAACTTTGCTGTCTGAATAGGGGGCTTCGAGTAGCTTGTATTACATTTATAAAAATTCCAAACCTTTCCTAAGATTGAAATAGTACCATTCATCTGCACTTTAATCCCTCCCTTCATTTTCGTGTGATATAATTTGTCTTCCTGTCTTTAAACGATTTTTGGATAGTACCAAGTTTAAGTACAATTCTGTTTTAAGACTGTCATGAAAAAACACTCCTAACACGGAAATGTAGCTCTAAAGTAATACAAAAAACTGCCTCAAAGTAGTCTGGGCGCGTTCATTATATGGTGTATCTTTAATTGATCTGTCGGATCGAATAAGGACACATAAACTTTTTCGGCTCGAGTGGAATGATTTCTCGTAGTTTTCAAAATTTGTTTAGATCATTAATTTTTGGAAATTCAATTACTGCCAAAAATTGGCTTGAATTCAGTCAAATAAAACTTTAAGAATTCTTCTTTTTGCCTTCTGTGTGCTCTTATTCGAAAAACAAATATTATATAAACATTGACCACACTTTAAATAATTATGAACGTCGAATTGTGAATTGTGACCATTTCATGAACACTGCTCTCATAGAAGATTATTTTATATTTATTGTTCGCTTAAAATTGAGATTTTCTATACTTTTAATATTTTCATTTCCAATCTTACCAGTCTTAAATCTTCAAAATTTAAAATTGTTAAGTTTTCGAATCTTAATGCTTACAATTAAAATTTTTTAAAACCTTGACAAATTGGAAATTGTCCAAAATTTTGAATTTTTCTCTAAAAATGAGATTTGAGCACCAAACTGGACTTCCTGTATTTATAATACTTTTAGAGTCCCCTATTTCCCCTAAAATATTTATTATTATTTTTGGAACCCCTCTTTTCTGAATCTACATAATATTTTTTAATCAGTGTTCCATTCTTTAAATTTGGCATTTATGTTTGATTAATTATGCAAATTTATCGGACGCAGCGTTCAGTGGATAATTCAAACGATGCGGTAAATGTTTATTTCATCAAGAATAAATATATTGTAGTTTTTAAACGAATAATTTCAGAGAAAGATACTTATTTCTAAAGGATGCTTCTTCTAGTTATGGTTTAGACCAAATAGAAGTTGAAATTATAAATCTTACATATTTTTCATATTTTTAGTCTGGTGAGTTCGTGGTGATGAAGGCCGATTTGGGAATAGAGTTCCCGCCTCTTTGGAGAATAGATGGTAAAACTCTGCTTCAAAAGTATGAGCCATTCAAGTTGAATGGGCAAACTCTATACCGAAATATATCCACGGTAAGTGTCTAGTATATGTCGAAAAATCTAGGATTTACTTTATCTTGTTTGTGTTCTAATTATTTAATAAACTTCTTACAGTATTCTGGTTGGGCGCCGCAAAATCGACACATTTACCAACAAGTTCCAGTCAAATTTTGTCAGCAAGATAAACTTGAAACGATCGTTGAGTTCTTGAGAGATGAAATGATTATCGATGATAGGTATGATAGGTTAAATATTTGTAATGTTGTACGTGTTTCCTCGTTAATTTGGGTGAATTTTGTTTTTTTTTCACGCAGCGGCGTAGCCACGATTTTTTTCGGAGGGGGCTTCGGGTTTATGTTTAGGCAAAGAGTGGGGGAAAAGGGAATTGAATAATAAAAATACTTAGTTTCGGGAGGGGCGTGAGCTCTCCAAGCCCTGCTCCTGGCTACGCCGCTGTTTTAACGTATGTAAGTTAATTTAAATACCGCTAATTATTATATTGCAGTGAGTGCATCGAAAAATCCATGAAAGAGACAGAGAAATATCAAGATAATTTTGAGGTTTATATACAAACATTAATATCTCAAGCTTTGGATTCAAATTTCCTCACTGAAATATTTCAAGAACAAGGTAAGTTAATGAAAAAAGCTATATTGCAGGCCTTGGACTTGTGTAAATCTTAAGACTTTTTTTTAATGATGCAACTAGTTTGCTATCATTAAAAAAAATAATAATAACATCCGCCGTATAAAAAATCTACTTTTCAGAAGATTTTAAGGGATTTCCAAACTTGTCAAGATATTTAAAGGAATTTCCAAAAATTTCACAAGATTTTTTAAAGGAATTTAAAATTGTATTAAAGATTGCAAGATGTACGGGATTTTAAAAGATTTTTTTTACAGATTTACCAGATTTCCAATATCATATAACAAGTTTACCCAGCTTTTAAAAGTTTTAAAGGGTTTCAAAGATTTCGAAAAGGGATTTTAAAATGCTTTTAAAGATTTTTAAAATTGTAAAATTACAGTACACCAGATTTCGAAGTTTTTAAAACATTTGGAAGATTTGGAACGATTTAAAAAGGTTTCAAAACATTTTAGAAGATTTGAAAAGATTTTACTAATTGTAGATTTCATATAATTCAATTATTTCTATGAAAAACAAAGATTTTACAGCGATTTAAATCTTTTCAAATCTTTCAAATATTTTAAAATCTTTGAAAACTTTTAAACCTTTTAAAAGCTTTGTGAAATTGTTATGTGATATTTGAAATGTGGTAAAGCATTTGTAAAATGTTCAAAATCCTTTTAAATATTTTAAAATCTTTGAAACATTTTGAAATGTTTAGTGT
>JAWWLR010000054.1:18885645-18898779 GCA_035041075.1 Acraspis erinacei
TAAGTCTCAAATGAATATTAGTTTAAGTACCATACGACAGCAGTCAAGTGACACGACAGAATCGACTGCGTTGTTAGATACTCCTAGCTCCTACAGTAGCTACCAGTCTTCTCATTTGAATCAGGATGATTCCATTCCAAAGACTGGATTTGAATTTTTAGATAATTGGTAGTTTTCAGCTCTTTACTTTATATTAGAACGTTTACATTTAGCATTCAATATCAGTGCTTATTATTCTATAATCTTAGTTATTCAAGAAGCTTTTTCTTACAGGATAATAATCGAGAAAAGCAAACCAAATTATAATTATAGTTTCTTATTGGTTCTTTGTTTTTGTAACTTAAATGAATTAATTTCTAAAAAGTCACTCGAATATAGTCAGTAATCAATATGGAATAGGGCGTATTGAAAAAAATTCTTCATTCGTAGTTCTTATAGGGATAACAACTTTATTTTGGGACTCAAAAAGATTTCCCTAAAGTTTCAATAAAAAAATATATTTTCTCTTCCTATAAAGACACACTTCTTTATAAGTGTCAAAAATTTGCTTATGCCATCTACTTTATCGGAAAAAATTGTTCGGAGCAAGTGAATTTATACTTAACAATAGTGCCATTGAAATATTTTTTACCCTTCCTAAAATACCTTGAAATTGAGGGAAATCTGCTTTTTCGCTATTTTCTTAGAGGTATATGGATTTTCTCTACCATTTGGCCATAAAATGTGCGATGTATGTTATGGGAATGTATTTTAAATAAAATGTGAAGCATCTTGACATTAAAATAATTTTTGTTGGCTTAGAATTACAATAAAATATCCAAAAAGGAAATATTTATTTTTACTTCACGATAAAAGGAATTTTCGGTGTGGGAATGGAGTGAAACTATTTTTCATTCTACAAAAGTTTGTGTTTGTATTGTGCTGTGGCGTATACTGCTGCAAATTATTTAAAAGAATGTTAATTTTCTTATAAAATTTGAGGACTCAGGCCAAATAATTTTTTTTTAATTCCTCACTACACAGATACAAATCGATGGGTTCTACGAAGAATAGGCTATCTTTTCGTTATCTATTCTTCGTAGAAACCATCGAAATATAGGTATACTCCAAACCTTTTTTAACTTCCTTCGATACAAAATTCATATTATGATGAAATAAAAATCAAAATGTCACTTTTAGATATTTTCTTGTAATTCAGTCAATAAAATCGATTTTAATGTCAATCTTCTTCATACTATTTTTTAAATTAAAATTTCGGAGAGCATTTTTTCCTCTTTCTACTAAGAATGAACTACGAATGAAGGGACTTTTTTCGATACGCAGTATTAATAGAATATCTACATAATTATAAATTATAAGACTGGATGAATTCCACAAGAACTATAGACTGCTTCGAACAAAGTATATAAATCATATCCAACACAAAAATTGATTAGGTTCCATGACACTTGCAACATTATTCCTTTTTATAATGATTATATTATTTTCCCACAAGTTTGCCATTTAATGAAATATTTCAAGAAATTTTTCAAGATGAACACTAACTAGCAATTGCAAACATTTTCCGGTCATTAAAATTAAAGCCTTCAAAATTAAATAATTTTGAATCTTTAGATGTACATGATTTTCGGATTAAGAATTCAAAAATGAAATTGAAATTCACTGCATTTTTCCAGGTTCCCCAGTCTAAAAAAAATTGCTGGTCGTTTCCCATTCCAATGGTCACCCTATGTCCCGGTTGCTAGTCACATTAATGATCTATTTGTGTGTAAACTTTCTTCTCCAAAGAGAATCGATGTGTGTATGTGTGTGTTGTCAAAATTCCACTGAATTTTGTATGTGAAGGAATGTGTATTGTGTAGCATGAAAAGTTTCTACATTTTTTAAAACATTGTATTTCATTGTGAAGTATTTTCACATTTTTTGTACCATTTTGAAATATAATACAAATGAATCTAATCTGGTAATACTTTTCTGCGATAACTCTAGGGGATAAGGAGATACGGAAATAACTCACAATTTATATTTTCGTGTTTATTACAAATCTTGTAAATAGCACACGTACACAAAACATCCATTAGCACACATTTTACTGATTCATTTCTTTTTTTGTACAAGTCAGTCACGCACAATATTTACAAACAAGAGTTATAATTTACAAAGCATTCGATGACATACATAGGCAATGGAAAAGAGTTTTTCATGGCAGTATCGTAATGATTACGAAATCAGTCTGGCGTTGTCAACAACGTCTATTGTTTCATTACGATTATGGCTAGAAATGCGGAGGGCGACTTTTCAGACTTTCCCTTATTTCAATAATAAATTTGGCAAATATACAAAAATATTAAATCGGGTTCAGGAATAATAATTGAACTATTAGGAAAGCCTGGATATCCCATTGCTTCTATGTTCTAACAAAGTTGTCTGAAAGTCGCAATAATATTACAAGAACATTGCACCATATCTTAATTTATATATAATTACAGGCGTCTTAAAGTAACTTATTTAATTGGGCAATTTTTCGCTATTGGCTGTACAAACTCGCTGACATCCTGATACAAGATGTCAGGATACTTTAAAAAATATATCTCTTAAGTTCTAGCTTTTTAATTGTTAAACCTAGATTTCTCTTACGTATTTCGTTTCGCTTAGAGAACATTTTATGGCAAGAACAATTTTTTAAATTATCTCACATCAGTCATGCCTGGTTCGGAAAATTGCGAAATTCCGTCAGAGGCGTTGGCAGGTCTACAACATGCCGATTAATGTAGCGTTATTTGAAAGGTTTTGAATTTTAGTGCTCAAGTAGAACTCTCAACATCTTGAACTAAACATCCAAACTTACAAGATATAAAAACCCAATCTCCCAAGTATCGCTACACTTACAAAAATTTTAACAACTTTAACAAAAAAATTGATACCTCCATGTTAAAAGAACCTCTCTCGGCTTGTACGTTCAGAAAAATTTGAGAGTTTGCATTTGCAATTTAAATGAATTCAAAAGAATTTAAGTGAGTTAAAAGTACTTCTCAATAATATACTAAATCATAATTAATCATACTAAATCACTTTAGATGCACGCTTCGAGAGAGCTTCTTTTAGCATGGATGTATCAAAATGTGGACCTCTCAAACGTACTCCTCTGACGGTTTGGGAATATTAGCCGGTAATCTAAGAGTGTTCGGCACCCTGTTGGTACTATCAGGTAATTCAGCAATATCTATAAATACGCCAACTAAACTCTCAAAGTTTGGTCCCCAATTTAAAAGATAATCCCAGCTAAGGGCGGTGTTGGTCGATGGCGACCCATTGGTAGTCGGCCTATAGAGTCCTCCCATGTGTGTCGAGAGATCATCATCAGAAGCCACCAAGGTGCTTAGCGACCCCCGAAATGAGCTGTCAAACCCGTCGTAGTTGATGTTCGGCGGTAGGGGAGGTTTGGTGGACGGCGAGGACTCTGTCGTCCTGTCGGGAACCTCATCTTCTGGTTTGCTAAACAAGTCATCCGATCGTTTATCCTCGACCAAAGAGTTGTTATCGTACTCGATTTCCGAACAGGTGAAGCTATCGTTACCACTCTCGTCCGTAGTTGAAGAATTGCGCCTCTTCAGTCTCTCAGGTGGCGGGGTGTGTCTCCTGTGCAGATGAAGAGGACCATGGGTTGGAGGTCCTCTCGCTTCACTCGATGAACTCACAGCATCAAGCGTGGAAACGAGACTCGAAGTCCTCGGTCTGGAATTGAGCCTCTCGATTTCTTCAGCGGTTAGACCCATTGGACCTGAAGAAACATTGTTGACGGTCTCATTTGATTGAGGAACTTTCCGACTAGCAGTGGACCCAGAAAGTTGGCTCATGATTGGAGAGTTGAGACTCCTCTCGCTGTTTGAATTAAGGGCGTCTTTTCCAACTCCCCCAGAAGAGGAGGTCGTTGCCAGAAGAGCACTTTGGAGTGGCTTTCCGCTGATATCGTGGAGAGTGAGAATCCTGGGTTGTTGAGCAGATAATTCACTGCTGGGGGAAAGTCGAGCTAGTGGAGTACTCTGGTGAAGTTTTTGGGCTGATCCTGGAGGCTGGCCAACTTGTGGAGGCGGCATCGCTCTGGGTGGAAAGGGCGCTGTGTGTCGGTGTTGTTGTCCGTTGTGCTTGTGGTGGTTAGCATAGCTTCCAATTGGCGGAGAGGTTGCTTTGTATTTCCTCATCCCGGCTCGGTAGCCCTGGTAATGATAGACTATGTCAATATCGCTTGGAGCGATCGAACTCGCATTCTCAAGATCGTAATGCTCGGGCATGTCCGGCTCGGTATTATGTTCGTGAGAGTGAAGGGAGTTCTGAGTTGGCGGGGGAAGTGGAAGATGCTCGTCCCGGATTGGAGGAGACTTCGTGACTTCTCTCTCGATAATGTCGGGTCGTTGAGGTCGATGCTCGGTTGCGTTTATCTCGCGCTCTTTGTATTTCTTTGATATCAATTCAGGTCCCAGGTGACCGACACCTCGTAAATCGGAGGTGTCGGATATGTAGGTGTTTTCATGTCTCGAGAGTATGTTGTCGCCTTGAGAACCGACCAAATTATTTCCGGTGATGATGGCATTCGTACTTTTGTTGACCACAGTCGTTGCTGATTTTTCTTTGCTCTGTCTTCTGAGTCTAAAGACAACAAAACTGACCAATATGGCGACTAAGAGTGTGATGAAGAAGACGATCACGAGAGTTATTCCGATACTGAGAGGATCTGCTGCAGCCGCTGCGGAAATTCCGATTGGTCCTCTGCAACCGAGACCGACTTTTCCGTGGTAGATGACATCTTTTAAGATTGATCCAGACCCGTTGAAAGGCTGGAGTTCTCCATTGATCGTGAAGTTTGCTAGACAACCTTCGAAACTCTTCGGTCCACCGTTGTTATGGACATAGTAGAGGTCTTGTCTGATTCCTCCGATAGTGAGAATTGATAAGTAGGGATCCAAAAAATCGTGAACACCTGCGGAATCCAATTCATCACCTGCTAAGTTGCCATCGATGAGGAGTTTTAGACCTCGAGAGTGGGCGTGAAGAGTTAAGTTGTGCCAACGTCCGTCTGCCAAACTTCCTTCTACGGATCCTGTCATATTAACTGGAGATCCAAGTAGAGATGCGTACATCAAATGTCCGTTGCTCAGCTGAAATGCAATAAATATTGTCAGATTTTGATCAACGATTCTTAGATATTAGATTAAAAAACAATCTTTAGTGATGTGATAATTACCTCGACAGAAGTAAAGTGCTTATTAGTAGCAGCGTATATTAAAACTCCATCGGGTTTTACAGTTCTGAACATCAAGCTGATCGTTTTTGCTGGAGGTGGACTTGAACTGAAGAGAGTATCTTCATTTATAGATCTTGTGACACGATGTTTATGCCATAAAGTAGAACCACCGTAAAGATATTCTAAGAGTTGCATTCGACGATGTTTCTCCGAGATCTGCAAGAAATTAGAAACAATTGTTGATTGAAATGTTACAAGAAAATGAAAGGACATTTTTAAACTGAAATTTGAAACTCTTGTCTACCTTAAATTCTATGTAGCCTCCTTCGCTTAAATTGACTGGTTCTAGTGCTCCCTGACAATTAGGAGCAGTAACTCTACCACACTGACAAGCTACTTGATGCCATTTATCGTAACATTTTCCAGAGCTACCACAAACGGAATTGGAATCTTCCTTATTTCTAGTGCAGGGACTACGTTCGGATCTTCCGCAAGTTGATTTTACTCCCCGGGATGATAATGGATTTGTGAGATTGACAGATCTTCCGTTTATTGAGACAGAATGGACGCAGCCAACTAGGTCATCTGAATGGACTTGTCCAGGTCGTTCCAGAAGAGGATCAACACTTGCTAGTCCACCAAGCATCAGAGGATTGTTATTAAAGTTCAGCGTTCTAGAAGAAATTAGTATCGAACAAATTAGTATCGATAAAAGAATTCACATATGAAACAAAATTAGTAGATTTTAATTTAAAGTACTAACCCCGTAGGTCCGATATCATCCGCATAGCACATTCCATCTCCAGGCTTGCAGTCATCACAAACATCACCATGTTCCTTGCATTTAGAGACACTCAGAGAAACCACTCTTCCATTTCTCGTCGCCGTTACTTTTCTCCATCCTCCATCAGCCAAAGATTTTTCAGCTTTTATCGTGATGGAAGTGATTGCACTTCTGGCTCCTCCATAAGAAAAAACGATCCTGCCGTCAATCAATTCAAGAACAACGAAATCCGAACGACCCGCACTCTGTGGTCCATAATTGTATAACAAAAGAGCGTCAGGTTTAGTTGTCGCGAAAACGATTGTTATATCGTTTGTGTTGGAGTCCAGAGCTGGGAAGGACATGTAAGAGAGTTCGTCAAATCCAAAGGTTGACTTTTCACAATGTCTGCCGTAACGTCCATCTGAACAGCTACACCGATAGCCAGGTTTCTGTCCAACGCAAAGACCTCCATGCAGACAAGGGTTTGGCCTGCAAGAATCAGCGATCGCTTCGCAGTGATTTCCTCTGTAACCAGCTCGGCAGAGGCAGAAGAAACTCGAACCATCAGGACTTTCCTTACAAGAGCCTCCATTTCTACAAGGATTGCTTGCACACACGTCTCCTCTTTCCAATTCGCAGAACTTTCCTTCTCGATCCAGAGGACATGTGCAATGGAAATCGTATCCCAATCGACGACATTGTCCACCCTGGAAGCAAAATTCATCAAGTTAGGAAAAAACACGTTCAAATCAATCAAATTAAAAATTAAGGCCGACAACGTTAACAAGTGAAACAAGAGTAATATATTTTTAGGAAGGTTCGCGTTTATTAAGCATGTTTGCATAAATTCTCTCTACTCCTTATCGTAAGTCCAAACAAGTCAAACATCCTCTCGAGCTTCTGAATATAAATATTACTTAACGGTCTGACGCCCCGTGATACAAAGATCCAGTACATGAATCATCGATACTCACCAACTGACATGGATTCGGCGAACATGGATCTTGTTTCCTTTCGCATCTTTCTCCTGTAAAACCTTCTCGGCACTTGCAGACCATCTCCTGAATTACTTTCGGCGATGTTAATATCAACGTTGGACTGTCTGTGATTCTGGCATCCTCGTAAATGGCGATTTCATCGGTACAAATTCCCCCATTGTCACAGGATGAGTGCTTGCAGGGAGAATAGCCAATAGTCACGGAATTACTTTCCAGCAAACATTGGATTTGATCTTGCTTACGAGTCAGAAAGTCAATGACTTCGTCTTTTAAGAGACAACCTTGTGGGGTTGCAATTGCCAAATAAATTTCCAGATTTGCTTCATTCTCATTGATGCTGTAGATTGAGAGAGTATCGCCGACGTTGATGTTTTCTTGAAGTGTGTCCAAAAATGCTCGGTAGTGTTGACTCAGGAAGTCCTTTGCTGTCATTTTGGAAATTTGGAGAGCTACGCTGTTTTCGACTGTTACGTTTGTAAATGTTGAAAAATCGACTGTCACCTTTGATATCACGTCCGGATGTCGACCGTCGTTGCCAGAAACGCTTAAAGAGTATCCGAGACCTGCAAAAAAAGTATTATTAGTTTATTTCAAGTTAGAATTAATAAAAGTACAGTATCTTAGATATCAGTATCTTAGATAAGAAAGGAAACGATTGAATGCTAATCCGTATTATTTCTTCTTCGTTTGATTTCGAAGATAATGTTGCTCTTTGAAACGGATGCAGCCTTTCTTTATGGATTCTATGAATTATTAATGGCACAGCATGCGTGTAATTTTCAGACTAATTTATGAACTTTCGAACACGAACCTGGCGTAATTTTGCTGGTATGCAAATCGCAACCGACCGGTATGTTGAGCACGCCAGAGTTCGAACCGTGCAATATTTTGCAAGTGTAGTCACCGGTGGTGTCAGGATCGTTTGGATGGACGTTTGCAATTTTTCCCAAGGGAGTCAGACCATTGTAGGAATGCACCATTACGTGAACAGATCGTGGAGTTGAGGGGCAGTCATTCTGATCTTGGACGATTATTGTCAACGTATGTTCATTTTTCATTCGTGGGGTGCCTGAATCTTCCACTTCAACCTACAGATACAAAGATAAACATAAATGATAGATTAATCAATCTTAAAAAATTAATAAACATTAGCATTATTAAACGTTGAATTGACGATTAATAATACAAATACAAAACAAAACTGCTATGATTCCAATTTGAGGTAACACAGTTTTGAGTCCATCAAATAAAAATGTGTTCCTTTGATTAGCATTAAATGTGAAATTTTAATATAGCTATTCCGATATTTAAAATATAATTATATTTTGAATATATTACATAATTAAATTGTTAATTTTGAATATTTGATCTGATCTTTTTTTATTCTAAGTGGCGAAAATTTAAACCTGTTCACTTTTTCAGTTATTAATGAGTAATTTTGATTTTTCAACTATATTTTAAAGTAGTTTATTAGTGTTAAACTTTCCAAAATTGAGAGTGTTTAATTTTAAGGATTTAATTTTGAATCTGCCAAATATTGATTGCTCTAATAGCGTATTTGGTTATCCTGGACTGGCGCACTCCAAGAGCACTCCGAACGCTCCATCTTCCTTCTCACTCCGACCTGCTTCGGTGCAGGTCGAAGTGCACCAGTGCAGGATAACCGAATTCGCTATTAGTCTAAATTGAAAATAGTACTGCTGAGTACTCATTTAATGCCCACTATGCTTCCTTACAGGAAACAAATAAATTCGCTTCTTGACGGACTACGGTTTATTTTCTTTACCAAAAAAAATTGAAATTTATTTCATCAAGTTGATATTTTTCCCTTATATAAAAAATCTTATTTTCAGATCATCCGAAGCGATCAGAAGGTAAGAAAATGTGTCTTTTTGCAACGAACTAAGTTTCAAGTTACAGTATTGATATATTCCTATAAAAAATTTGCCCTCGTATGAATAAGGTAAATAATTTTGTTCAAAAATTCAAAAACGGTATTAGCAGATCATCAAAGGTCATGAAAGGTTCTCCAATAGGCCAATTGATGTGTGTTGAAGCCACGAACAAGTACACCATACATGGTATTGTTATATTTTGAACAGCAAATACATTTTTCTCATGTAAACAAAGTAAAATGTTTCTTTACAACTCTTTAAACTCCAAAACAAGACTTGACATTTTTGTGGAATTCTTAAAATCTTTTTGAAATCTTGTACAATTTTAATGAACGGGATAAATGCTTCTAGGAAAAACACCAGTAATAAATGGAATTTTTTTAGATTAAAGTGATGAGCTTGATTTACAGCAATGTCTTTTTTATTGTAAAAATTGCACTTCTGTTAAATTAAGTATTAAAAAAAATTATTAAAATTTAATTTTTTAAACTGCCAATGTTACTCTATATATGATATCAAAAACATATTGTAACAATAAAGGAACAAACTTGCTTTGTAACATTTTTCAGGAGAGCAGAAAAACTGTTCACCGAGTACGTCGATAGCCTTTTGAGGAACTTTTTTATTTTATCGAAAATAGTCAGATTCAATTTTACCACTTTCTAAAAAAAGCACGACACTTAGGACAGATTGGACAATACAAAAAGCCAAAAAAGTGAATTTTGAAAATTTGGTGGGTTAGTCACTTATGGTTACCGAACATTCAATTGAAAAGCAAGTGGTGACGCAAAAATTGCATTGTCAAAGGACCGACAAAATAAATCTAGAACATACTTTATTATTATGGATTTAAAAATATCTTACCACAAGATCCAACTGTTGAGTCATCTCCCTATCCAAACTCTTCGTAGTTCTCAGAACCCCAGAATGTTTATCCAAACTGACCAAATCGCTCTGCCTTCCCCCAACCAACCTATACGAGAATGGAGCCCCATTCGGTGGTAAATCTGGATCCATAGCTGTGAGGGTCATGATAATAGTACCGGCCGGTTCGTTCTCGCTAACATAACCGATCACTTCACTGGAAGCGAAATCCGGACCGTTATCATTAACATCCAAGAGCTCGATTCGAACGGTTGCCGTGCCGGTTTGAGGCGGCGATCCAGTGTCTATGGCGCCGATTATTAATTCATACGTGGGCACAGTTTCACGGTCCAGTTGTTTCGCCGTCTCGATGTCGCCAGTTTGCTGATCGACCTTGAACGCCTGGCCCACGTTTCCACCGATAATTGAGTAGGAAAACTGATTATTCTGCGGCCTAACGTCCTTGTCAACCGCGCGAACAGCCAAGACTCTCGTTCCTTGTCCAGCTCCTTCAGAAACGCTTGCATCATAAACATTCTGCAAGAATTCTGGTGGGTCATTGCCATCTTGAATCGAGATAATCACTTGAGCTTCATCAGTATCATTTCCTCGAATCCCGCCTCCATTTTTGGCCATAACAGTCAACACAACTCGGTTCTGCGTTTCCCGATCTAATCTTCTAGAAACGCTGATCATTCCCGATTCTGGTCCAATTGCAAATCCTTTGTCGTTCGAAGATCCAACGAAAAGGTAATAAACCCTTCCATCGTTTCCAGCATCTTGATCTGTCGCTTGAACGAATCCAACTGATGTTCCCACTTCTGCGCTTTCGGAAACATCCATATGGAAAACTGGTTGAACGAACTTTGGATAGAATTCATTCACACCGGTGATGTGAACAAGAACGGTTGTAAACCCAATCATTTGAGGATTTGTATCCGGATTTGCAGCTACGATATCCAATGTGTAATCGTTAGCCTCTTCGTAGTCGAAACTGATTCTAGAAATGATCACTCCAGTGTCCTGTTGAATCTGGAAGTGTTCCTTTCCACTCCCGCCGAGAATTTTGTACTGGATGACTGCATACTTCGGAGAGTCGATGTCCTTCGCTATAACCCTGTAGACAAAGTTATTTGGGGGCAAATTTTCTGGAAGATAAGCTTCATAGAAACTCTGATTAAATGTCGGTGGGTTGTCGTTGATGTCAGAAACGTTGACAGTCAATGTGGCGATCGCTTGTTTGGGCTCGAAGCCTAAATCTGTTGCTGTGATGTTGAGACGATATTCTTGAATTGTATCATAGTCCAATGGTTCCAAGATCGTAATCGCACCAGTGATGGGATGAACAGAGAATTCCTGACGCTCGTTTCCAGCGGAAATTCTATAACGAATCATTCCGTTCGGTCCATCATCTCCATCAACAGCACTCACTGTCAAAATTGTCGTATTAATTGGCTCGTTTTCTGGAACTCTGACTTGATAACTAACAGCAGCGAAAGTTGGAGCATGAAGGTTTTCGCCAGTCATTACCAAAGTTAATGGCACTTCGTCCAATTGAGGTGGTACGCCTTTATCAAGAGCTCGTGCTTTCAAAACGAAGGTCGTTCCCGACTGGAGAGAAGTTAAAGGCTTCTTCACATAGACCCATCCTGATTTCTGGTCCACGCCGAAGAACTCGCTACTATTTCCGTTAGCCAGACAATATTCAATTTCAGCATTGACTCCAAAGTCTGCTTCATCAGTAGCGATGAGCTGCATCAGACGCTTACCTATCGGAAAACCTTCTGGTACAGGTGTTAGGTATGATCGATGTTCAAATTTGGGAGCATTGTTATTGGCGTCGACGATGCTGATATAGACTAGAGTCTTAGAAGACATGGGTGGTTTTCCATTGTCTGTAGCTACGACAGTCAAAGAGTAAACGTTTTCTGGCGAAGATGGTCTGTGGGTGTGTTTGTATCTTAGAGTTCTCTTGCTAAATATGTCTCCAGTTGCTGGATCCATTGTAAAGAGATCTGACGGTTGGAGAAGACTGTACGATATTACGGAATTTGGACCCTGCTTGTCTCTGTCGGTGGCTGTTACTTCACCAACGTAAGCCATTTGTCTTTGCAGTTCTGGAAAGTGGAAGTGGTAGGATTCTTTGTCGAATTCTGGAGAGTTATCGTTCTGGTCTTGGATTGTGATTGTCAGTGGTGTTTCTGCTGCCCAAGCTCCATCAGCTGCGGATACCTGGGAAATAAAATACACATTTTTTCAGCAAAAAACAAACAATTAATAATATAATAATATGCATATAAAACAATGCAGCGGGAAACCTTGCTGGTAATTAATGAATAATTAAATAAAAAATTGCACTTAACATTTGTGGGCTATTTAGGCTGCAAACTAAAAGTAAAAACTCTTCGAATTTCTATATCTTCTATCTTTTCTTGGGATGCTTAAGTTATAATGAAATTACCTTGAGAAGGTATTCGTCTTGTTCTTCACGATCAAGATGTCCAGCGACCGTGACGTTTCCACTCAAAGGATCAATGGCAAACTTCCCTCCAGTATTCTCTGTGAAACTGTAAGTGACGTTCGCATTTTGTCCAATGTCCTGATCACTGCTGGTAATTTTAATAACGAAAGCTCCAAAGTCAGCGTTTTCTGTAACGTTGACACTGAACAATCTTGTAAACCGAGGTGGATTGTCATTCTTATCGAGAACAGTTATGACGACCGTTGTTGTGCCAGTTAGTCTTGGTTCGCCATGATCTCTTGCTTGAACAATGAGCTCGTAGGACGATATCTACAATGATATAAGAAACGTTAGTTTTTTTTATTTGATTCATATTTGAAGATATTCTTTTATTTATTTATTAATTTTGTATTTACCTCTTCTCTGTCTAATTTATTATTAGTGGTAATTTCGCCTGAATTCTCGTCGATGGTAAAAGATTCTTCGAAGTCATCAACCAGGTGATAAGTGACTTGGCCATTTTCCCCGGAATCTGCATCCCTCGCAGATATTTTAGTAACAAATTGAGGTGGATATTCATCTTCTGATACAGTCGCGTTGTAAATTGCATTTTCTATTACTGGTGCGTTGTCGTTGGCGTCTGTGACATTGACTAACAACTGAACGACACTTCGCAGAGGTGGATTTCCGGAATCCCGAACTTCCACCCAAGCCTCGTAATGGGGAGCGGTTTCAAAATCAAAACCAGACGCTACCAAAACCTAAAAAAGAAACAATTGTGGTTTTCAAAGATATGTTAGGATATTAAATATATTTTTATAATCAATAAAATAATTCAATAAAAATAAAATAATATCGATATCAGCCATTTTAAATTTTAGATCATCCAACTAAAACCATTTTTAATT
>JAWWLR010000054.1:18997301-19018333 GCA_035041075.1 Acraspis erinacei
CTCATCGAGTGAGTCACGCTAACCCCGAAAGGGAAATGGCTTAAAGGTATAATAATAAGTTTATGATTGGCGAAAGGGAGAAGCCTCAGGCTATATAATGATTTGATCTAAATCGTAGAATGCAAAGAAATTTTAAGACATAGATTCGAAAAATAAAAGTTTTTAATGGGTGCAATTTAGGTATCAAACAGTGGCGTGACTAAATTATCTCAATTCTGGATAAGATGCGTAGTTTTTTATCAAGTTAGTAAGTCTTTAGAAATGACGTAAAGTTACGAAAATTAAAACTAAAACTTTTAACAAGTCGAAGGTTTTTATTCCCAACTAAAATGACATCAAAATGGATCTATTTGATATCACTACTGATATAAACGGAAAATATGACACAATAACATTTGTTGACAACCGAATTTATTTCATTTTTGATTAGTCATTCTGAGGCCACGTGGGAATATTTGGTATCGATGAAAAATATATTCATATTTCGCAATACTCAAATTTTTATCAGTATCATTTGGGAACACCAAAAACTACTAACTTTGGTCCCACCCAAAAATATATCTAAAATATTTGGTACCACATAGTAGATTTAAATACAGTATTTCATAGCACTTGATATCAAATGCTAGTACTTCCACTGTGTTTAATAATCTTAGACGAATCGAAAATATATCTAAACCGATTGGTACCCCGCCGTACAAATTAAAAATATAAACATAGCGTCTTGTACCCGCCGAATTTATACCAGTTCTGATTGGTTCCACTAGAAAATTTGGGTCAAAAGTAATTTGTACCAGTCATAATTATATTTATTATAATCAAAATGATGTGTGTCCATCATCTAAATTCAACTTGCGATGATCAGTACGCATATTAATACGTACAAATTATCTTGGTACAAATTGTTTTTGTAATTTTATAAAAAAAAAAATTTTAATATTTGGTACCCTTGGGTACTAGTCATCAATATATCGATGGAAGCTTTAACGATACTAATGATAGCCAGTTAAAATTATAGTTTTACCAATCAAAATTATATTGATGTCAATATAATCGAACTGTAAAATATTTAATGTACGAATCAGAATCAAATATTGCAGGTAATATTAGTTTTCCACTAATTGTGAAATTCTAATTAAAATTATTTGGTTACCAACAAGTACTACAAGAAATTGTACTAATCCTAATGGATAATAGTTTAAATTGTAGATCAATTCTAAAATTTACAATTTTTATTAAAAATAATCTTATGATTGAAGAAAGAAGTCCCATGATATAAAATGATTTGATCTAGATCATAGAAAGCACAACATTTAAGCATTGATTAAAAAAAATTGACCGAGTGCAATTTGGGTATCAAACAATTGCGTCACCATAAATATCTCGATTATTGAGAAGATACATAGTTGTTTATCAAATGCTTGAGCTTACTTCGGCAGACGATGCGGACTTGTGAAGGACTTTATTAAATACACTCGTGCCCGCTTTCTGCCACTGGTTCATACCATGATGGGTTCGTTGCAATAAACTTTTTAGCGTTGAGAAAATAAGGTAGAAAAGGGAATATAAAGTCCCGTTACTTGCCACCTCCTCCTTCCCACCACTGCATCATTCGTGTGAATGCACGTTGCGCCGACTTAGAGTCAGTAAGTGAAGCAAAATTAGTTGCCAAACTAATTTCTCAATAAATATAATAATAATCGATCAAATTCCAATCACGCGATGAAAAAAACTGTTTTTGGCGCGAACAAACTGTCACATTGTCGTTTTAGGTGATTTTAACGACGACTAGATTTTAACTCAAGTTCCAACTTACCTCTAATAATTATAATTTACTCTCGATGCTGACAACACATTTAGCTATGATTTTCCGCATAATAAGCTAATTGACGATAATATCTCTGATCCGTCTCCAGTCTCTAGTCTCTTGGCAAATGACATTTACTGGTTCCCCGATATCTAGGATCGAGATCTAGTTCTTACGATATTACTCGTTTTTGCTCTGCCTACAGTCTGTCTATATATTTCTTAAATTATAAACTCAGAGCAATTAGTATAAATATAAACGTGCAATTAGTAAGTATAAATTACGATCAGTATTTGTCTTGTTATAACTGAGATACGACCGGAAAGGTTAATCGTGATCTGAAAGCTGTTAACGGAGCATAACTTTCTTCATCAATTTTTTGATGTTGTATATACGTGAAAACGAAACTGGCGCAAATAAGAGAGATTTTTTAATTTAGGTAAGTGCCTCTAATTTAAAATCAGTTCGCGCTTTAATCTGAAATGCAGAGCAGTTATTAGGGCGGTCATTATTTCTTTCCTGTACTTAAAGAAAGTTAGATCATTTGAAACGGTCCCTGAGAATCGGTTGGCTCAGAAATTTTATAATCAAAAGTTTTTATAATGCCCGGAAAATGCAAGCAAATATTTTTCTGATATATTGCTAGAAACTAGAGTTCGTTTTCGTTTAATATTTTTGACTTTCCTTTAGAAAAGGGATTTTGTTTTATAACAATCATCACGAGATATAGTTTTATGAACTTTATATTAGCATTGGAACTACTCGACATATGTTTTTCTTCTATCTATTATATCTACTACAGCATTTTGTTTTAAATGACTATCAATTAAAAATTCTAGACATGTACAAATTGGTATCAATGAAACTTGGACCACACAAATTTATATCCATGACGTTTCTATGTATGGAATTAGAAGAGCTACCAAATGGTATCAACAAAATTTCGATTGTTACCATTTTATATCGATAATATTTCGAACAATACTAATTTATATAGTTGAATTTTCGAATTTAACAATTGTTATCGCTACAATTTAAACTGCTAGCAACAGTTTTCGATTAAATTTCATCCGTTATTAAATGGTATCAAGGAAATTACGATCTATAACAACTGGTACCGCTGAAATTTGAACCATTACTAATAAGTGTTAATGAAATTTCGACTTTTATCAATTGACATTAATAATATTTTGAATTAAACCAAATAGTGTAAATGAAATTTAGACTAGTACCAATTTTTATGTCTGAAATTACCAATTGGTATTAATGCAATTTTAAGTGGTACTGATTGCCCGAGTCGAAATATAGATGCTCTGCCAATCCTCCATAGTGCTAAATAAATTCTCTGTTGATTCTACTCAGTCCTCGACGTTCTCGTTTCATGCTCTTAGATCATTTTTAGTTCTCTGTTTATTCTCCTTAATCTCTTTGAAATTGTCATAGGCTTTTATAAGTTCTCATTTCAACCTCTAGTATTCTCCACCGCGCGCGCATACCAATGTTCGATTACGTATTGGTCGATTCTGAAATCGAAAAGTAGCAGACGACAGACGCGGAAAGATCAAGCAGTGGTGAGTGTTAGCGCCATTTAGTAGTGTTACACGAGGTGTTAAGTGGTTTTTTTTACAAAATATTGGCCATGGGAAAGAAGTACGCCCTTATTTTCTGGCTAAACAGCTCCTACAAAAACGTTGTTGAATTATCAACGTTTCCGGTCAAACACAGGGCTGTGAGATCGATCAGCAACTTAACATGGATGGACCATCAGAAAGGATTGAAAATGAAGGCCAAAGCCAACATTTTAGCAATAGAAGGTACGTAAATATATCTGATTTCAGTGGAAAATTTTTAGGTCACAAATCGGATCTTTATTAAATGTAGGCTTGTAGAGAATGACGAAACGGAACTTTTTTCAATTTTATATTTTTTATGAGATGAGTATTTTTAACAATAAGCTCGAAGACCAAAAAATACTTTGCCCTAAATTCAATTCATTTTTAAGAAATAAATCATCTTAAGTTGGGTAAATATTATCGAAATTGTTTGAAACTTTGAACTGCACACTAGATATACTCTAGCGATGCCTACAAACTGTAGAAAAAACTAAAAACTGCCTCTGGTTTAATAATATGTAATTGCAAATTGAAACCGACTGTTAACCTCGTTTCTGAGATTCGTGGACAAAGAGTTTCGAGGGAACTTTCGAGTTTAAATTACTTCCAGTAAAACATTTGTTCCTCATTATTAAAAGAATCCTCAGCAGGACTTTATTTATGAATCGAAAGCTTTAGCTGTCATCTGTATGCCAGGTTTTGGTACCCTAAGTTTTTGTGTACAATTTTCTCAATATCGTTAAGTCTATTAAAAATCAACACCTTTTTTATATATTACCAAAACAACACAGATCTTTTTATTTGCACTGTAAAATATAATGTCACCCTTAAAGTATTTACAACACGAAAAATATTTTATACAGAACAAATGTGTGATTTATTAAGATCTAAATTTTTTTGAACAATATTCATCACTGAAATGCATACTTTTCAGCGTATAGTTCGTTTTTAGACCAAAATCATGAAAACTCAGCTTTATTTCCTTTTTTTGGTCAACTTTTATCGAAAAATAATTATTTTACCAAAACTTCTGGTAATAAAAGTTGTATTTAAAAAACACACAATCTTTCGGTACAATAATTTTATATAAAAGAAATATTTGTCAGTCATTTGCGAGAACCATGGAAACAGCTCCCAAGACCTCTGAGGGTCATCAGTAATCTGCCTTAAATTTTACAGAATGTTTATATTATTTATTTTTTATGCATTAATAATTTTGTTTAACTGCAATGATTATGTTGTTCGGGTGGAAAATCTAATAAAATTATGAATTTATTCCTATCGCCGACAGTTCACTATGTACTTGTAGAAAATCACAGTTTTAATCTTTTACGGGAAATTTTATATGCATGTAGTTCTTGAGACTGATAGGTTCGGAATTGTATATAAGAAAATCATTAATTATAAAATCACCAGTTCTAACGGTCGTAAGATTTTCATCCTGAGCAGATGTCAACTGTTTGGTCCGAGTCTAGCTACCTGATTCCTGGAAATCGCTGACCCTGCCAGTAGGGTCCATAATTTGTAGAAGTCAGAGTATAATTCAGAATACAATTTACAAAGGAGAACCTTCGTAATTTTGAACCTGAAAAATATTGAAGTTCTAAATTGGTAATATAACTTTCTTTAGAAAAATTCTGTTCAGTTCTCAAGATTTAAACTTCTTGCCTTAGGACAAGCCCACCTGGACTGCTCTTAAGATTTATAATAAAAGTGCTCCTCTTAAGGAAATTCCACCCCGACTTGTCTTCAAAACTTGTCGTAAACCTTACTCATAAACTCAAAATTTACGTTTTCGACTCCTAAGTCTCGCCCCTGGCCGTCAGTGAGACAGAGTCGTTTTGGAGACGAACTCAAGACGAGCCAAGTCGATCTCAAGACGAAATATTTTTAATCGTGATATTGCAGCTTATAACTTCATATAAAGGCGGGATTGCTAAACTACTAAATTAAAAAATGACATTTCTTTTAATTTGTGTGCGATTTAGTGAATTTATAGACCACTTGAAGATAGCCTTATTTTTTTAGTATTTTACATACGTGTATGGTAAATACTTTTCCCACAAATAATCTCTGAACCAAATAAATTCGGATATTAAATTTCAAAATTGGTCATGAATTGACTTTTTTATGCAGGTTTAAGAACATTTTAATACACGAACAACAATATATATAAAGATCGCGTAAAGTTCTGATTCGGAAAATCTAAAAATCTGATTTTGGCCATTTTGGGGGCACACTATTAAAAATGCTTGGAAGGACATATGAATTACGTATTACTTGACAATTCCATCATTCATAAGATGTTTATGTAAGGTCGATTTCCGAAAACTTAAATATTTTAAAGAATAATATTTTCAAAATAAAAATAAAAAGTTCAATCCGGCCAAAAGATTTGTAATTTTATTCAAGTACAATCCTAGATATTATAAAATTATAAAATTAAAAAATCGGGCAATTTATTTACAATGGGTATATGCATTTTAAAAATAAACAGCTTGTACCTACAGGTTTTAAACTAATGTTTTTTAAAAATATTTTCAGGAAATTTTTCATACATAAGAAACATCGTTTATGTACGAGATTATAAATATTTGTGATATATCTCAAATGCATGGAGTGGGTTCATTGGACTCAGTATGGGTACTGACAGTAATGGCGACAACTCATAGTTGCTTCGATATAATCCCTAATAGCAACGTTTAGTGACCGAACCCTGGACATCCCAGGGGACCTTTGAGGCGCTCCTCTCAAAAGTTCCCGCCATATACTCGGAGTGTGAAAAATTTCCATCCCTTTAGAACATTGTTATATTTAACAACAAATATATCGTAAACCGTAGGAGATAGATAAAAATGGATGTAGTTATTTCGATTTGAGTGCCGCATATACTATACTATAATATGATATCCATATTATAAAATAACATCCATTATTAGCATTAGTGCAATTACTCCCGGGACCAGACTGTACGGGTGGTATAACATTATCATCTATAATTCACGAGCTTAATTCGCATCAAACAGAGGCCTAAATATTATTTCTTCTTTACTTATATTTTATAACGGGAAACTTTAACAAAGATAAATTTCGGAATGTAATATTAAAATTTTTGTTGCAAATGTATAGCAATGCACACATTTCTTTGATTTAAAGAATTTTATTTTTGAATCGAAGAAAATTTGTTTAGGTTGTAGATATAGAGAACAACAGGTGTTATGGTTACAATATGGGTGCAACATTAAATATACTGACAAAGGAGCAAATAATTTGAAGATGACCTCATTCACATTTAAAATTTACAATTACCCGTCAATTCACGTAAACTCCTCAACGACCTACGTGATAATCGATGAATACAGCGTACCAGTTACTCATTGTGAGAAAAAAACTGCAGGCGTCAAGTTCTTTTCTCATGACTGTGAGCGATCCCTTCATTTACTTTCGTCTGAACGTCGAGCGCCTTTTGTGATCTCGAAAGCGACTTCAAATGCAGATATTATATATGAACCGACTGGGCCGAAGTATGGAAGACGAATAATCCAACAATGCGAGAATAAAGCCGACGAGCTCATCTAAGAGACTTACAGTTATCAGGACCATTAAAAAGAAACTGCAAAAAAGCTTTCAAAACACTCAAATCGACCCGAATCCGAAATAACGATCGCAATCGAATTTCTTCAGTTGAGAAATTATTCAATAATGTGTGGAATCAACGTTTTTTAGATTAAGAGAATCGATTTCCCCGATTGATCCGTGAACTGAAATATTTTCTCCAGAAACCCATTTTGATTAGTTATTGCATATGCTTCAACGCATATCTGGTTATAATGTCTGGAACTAAAACTAAACTAATTCAAATTGAACGTGCTGAAATTCTGGCTTTCGAAATATCGCGACCCTAGAACTATAGGGTTCAACATTTAATTTCAGAAGACAATTTATGTTCATTTGTTTCATAATAATTCATATGGAGTTCAAGTAAAAATCAAGTGAAATTAAAAATTTAAAGGAGAACCTCATGGTTTTAGCGTCATGATATTTAGAAAAATTGCCGTGGAAATTGTTATGTAAGATAAAATTGGTTATTTGTGAAACATAAATATTTAATTTTAACGCATTTAATTCACTTGTAGTAGGCTCGGATCCATGTATTATTATTTCAGTTCGTTTTCGTGGATCTCTGAAGTCAGGGTGTTTGTCACTAATCATTTTTACACAAAATGGAGCTTCACTGTTGGTCTCTACTTTATTTTATATAATGAGCATGTGAAATTGATCTTTTTAAAATTATTTTCAAATATCACAAATGGAGGTAAGAAAAATTATGAAAAGAAACGCGAATGATTGTAACTCCCCACTTTAAATTTATTTTTAAATACGAGGCACTCTTATTAAAATTAAACAGTTTTCAATTTATTTTATTTTTAATTGGGATCGTACGTAACTCGCGAAAAGTATTAAAAATGAAAAAATATCCAAAAAATATAACTAAACCTCGTGTGACATCCTAACGTTCGCAATCAGCGGGAGTAACCGATTTTAATGCCACAGGAAATCTATCAGATTGCTTTGTCCCTTTTTTCAGTATTTATCATATCCGCGATGCTTTAGGTGGGGAGAATAAACTTTTCTTTTAACTATTTTTACACTTGTGTTCGGCTAGTCGTTGGAAAACTTCTGAATTGCATTTCTCATCAGATTGGTATCTGATGATATTTTTATTAATTTAATTAATTAAATGGATAAAATCAACCAACTACGCGATAGTCCAGGAATATTTTTTTATTTTAATATCCTGAATATTTTGATAAGATCTTTATATATTGATATAAGATAAAATATTTTGTGTCTAGGGTTTCTATATAGGTCGTAATTATTGTACTTATGGCAAGGAATTTAACTTCCCTAATTTGCATTTAAGTTATCTTTTGAAATTTTATTAGTTAGGACTGTCTCGTTGTAAATTTAAGCAAATTAATATCATGAGATTCACATTTTTTTAAATAAATAATAAATTCATTCAAAATTGCTCTTATTATTATAGAGAACTAAGAATTCAGAATTAACTTCTACCATTTTTGTTTATTAACGTAAGAAATTGCAACTCCGCAGCTTTCAAAACGGATTATGCCGACTACCTGAGAAATTTATTTCTTTTGTTATAATTTCATGAATTATTATTCTCTCTACATTCTCGTATTCTTTCTGCTACTTTTACTAAGCCAGAGTTATTAATGCTTTATAATCTTCTCTTGCCCTAGTTTGTCCTTATTGGATTTGTGTAATTACATTCGTTTACTTTCATGTAGCACAATTTATAAAAAGGTTTTTGCTCACCTGCATTTTTGTAAAAAGGATGGTTGGTTACAGGTCGTTTTATTATTTTATTTATAGACATAAATTCATGCCTTCTTCTGCGAGTGACCATCGCGTATTTGATGGATTGTGTCCATTTAACATTTAGCTCTCAGCATAACGATGCAACAATGGCATTACTCTATTCTTGCATAGAGATATTTCATTTCGATTATTTGGCCCACCTTTCACCCGCAGGTAATCATGACTTGATACTAAGCTGCCAAAGACGTTCGCGAAATGCGGCAAGTGCTTCGCAGATTCGCTCGAAAGCCCAATGGGGATCCAACATTTATCCTGGAGAGGGCGTTCATAAGGATCCAACATTCATCATACAGAACCCGTTTATAGGGATCAAGCACTTATACTGCAGAGCCCGTTTATAGAGATTAAAAAATGTATCCTGAAAAGCCCTATAGGGATCCAACATTCATACTCGAGATAAAACGTTAGTGCTAATGCCAATGATTGACACTAACAATTCAAAATATTTATTTCATTTACATTAAACGGCGAGAGACAAACTCTACATCACACACGTACAGGGACGTAAAAATATACAAAAATATCAAAAATTAACAATGTGATTATCACAATCATCTATCTTCTACGCTGTATAGCTATAGTAGGCGATTATAGCCCCTATTGTTGATCAAACCCAGAAAACTCCAAACGATGTGGCACGCGTTCAGCAATACTGCCTTCTAAATTAGATGTAGCGAACTTCGAACTCCCAGCTCTTCCAAGATTTATATGGAACTCAAATGAACATTCCAAGTAGAGATAACGAACGGGTGTTTGGTGACCTCCTTCACCCTCCGCATGGTCAGGTTCTCTTAGGGGAATGCTTATGGTTATTATTCTTACGTGTTCTCTCTATTATTTTCACTGGGCTATATTTGTAGTAAGGATTAAATGTCTCTAGTAAGCCAGTGATTAGGGAAATTTGTTGGTGAATGATCTCGGCAATATTATTATGTCTGCGCGTGTATTCTTACGAATCCTTCCGTTTATGAATGCAGGATGTCCTTTTTCAGCGAAATATTGGATGCCTCCTACAAATTATGTTATCCACTTCATGTTGATCTGAAGTTTTGGGGTGCTCGTATTCCTTGGCTTTTAGTCTCCATTACGTTTCTAGTTCCTCTATGGCTTCTACCCTGATATGCAAGGCATCATCTCAGGACTATTTCAAGGGCGTGTAATCAAGATCCGCTTTACAGATGTTGTTGTAAAGCGCAACATCTCGCCCGCTGGGAAAATAGTCCCGCAACTTTTGAACTTGTAACTGACAAAGTACTTGACATCGACAACACCCCTAGCCCATCTATGTCGTGGTATAATTACGGTGATGTATACGGTGCTTTGTTATTTCTGTGATTATTGTTCTGTTTAATATTTTAATGTCGCTGTTCGATTTTTTTATGAGCCCAATGGATTACGCAAGAACAGGAATAGCGTAGGTGTTTTCTTGTTTACCGAGTTAAGAGAACTCTTTAGAATCAATCTGAGTCATATGATGAATAAAGTCGTTAGGCTTTCTTTAACTACTGTATACTGATTACCCTTAGATTCAAGAATACCCAGGTGTTTATGGGACTTGCCCTCAGCCATGACCTTGATACCATTCTCAAACTCGTGCTCGTGCTCTGCGGTACCTAATTCTCCTCCGGCTATATGCACTGTTCTGCATTTATCTAGTCCGAACTCAATATGTATATCGTTGGGAAACTGCTTTGTGACATCGATCACTTCTTGATGTTCTTTATCTGAACTAGCTTATAGCTTCGGATCATGCATGTATAGGAGATGGGTCAGTTTGATGATCTTCCTCATTATCATGTATTCTGAACCCATAAGGCATGCTATTTATTATTTCGCTCAATGGAATCAACGAACCTGTTGTAATGCGTATTGATCTACTTATCATTAGTTGTCCACGATTAAAATACTTGATTCTTAGACCCTAAAGCATCATCAAACGACTTAGAAAGTCGATAATGCATGGACAGATTTTTAGAATTTTTTAGACTTCAAACAAATAGTCATGTGGTACGCAAGAAAATGCTTATATGTATTCAAAGTATGTTTTGCTAGTTATTTTGCTTTGCACTTGTTTCACGATAGAACCTTCTTTCATCTGTCTGAAAGTTGTGATTTTATTGTCTTCTTGCACTACTTTTCTTGTACAGAAGCAGTCTAGCAGTAAGATCATCAAGCCTCTACCGTTGGGAGTCTATTATCTCATCCAATATTGCTGCTCTCAATGTCTCGATATACCAAGCCTGGATGATTCTGGTAATAGAGTGTATCAGCTTTCTGGTTCTATTTCCTTTCTGATATTGAGTTAATTGACCCAACTTGCATCTCACTTTGCTGACATATATATTCAACCTGATCTTCCTTGATGGATCTCGATCCCTTCCTGGGGCAAAGACTTCATTTAGAGGCCTAGGTCTTTGGCTATAGGTTCTAACGGCTACTATCCGCCTAGCTGCTGCGCGGCACAAGCATTCGTCTGAAATGCTGCTCTTTAAATTTTCATAACTCAAGAACCAGATGAGTGCCCATTAAATTTTTTTAAAGTGAAAGCTAAAACAAAAAGGAGTATGGTTCTTGAGGAAATAGCGGATTTAGTCAAAAATTTAAATTAAATGGCTTCCAGTCGATTTTGATTAAAATTTGGTAAAATTGTAGTTGTCATCGTCTCGAAAAAAGTTTGAATGGGCACAAAGTCGAAAATGGACAGTTCTCGTAGAAACATCGATCCATATTAAAAAAACTTAAGTCAATATCTTGAGACGTAAAGTTCAGAAAAAAATGTTCCCTATGAAAGTTAAGGGGCTATGACGGGGAAATGTAAAGGAAGTTATGGCCTTGAAACACAGGTCAATTTTTGAGGTCATTCAAAGTGATCTTGTCAAATCCGATGTTATTTAGGCACGAAACTTTGTATTAGGAATTCTCTAAACGTGACGATGACTCGACTAACAACATGTCTACTTGAATATTGGACCTTGACAAAAACATCCGATAAATCTTGTCGCAGTTTGCATAAACAAATCAGAAGGTCTTTCTTTTCCATATACTTGTAACCACCTTCAGAAAAAGTAAAATTTCTCGGAACTTTTGTTTCGTTTCAGGACAAAGACATTCACATTACTACATTACTACTACGTTACTGCATTACGAAGCCCTTGCAAAAAGTGTGTAGCAGTGGACCCATAAGTACGTATCGCATGTATATAAAATGTAAGCCCTGTAAGAGTGGCTGCAGTATTAAACTTTCTTCAACCAACTGATCCGGACATGACCGTACATTTTCCGGATAGTAGATATTGCATAAAATAAAAACATTTGCTTTGAATTTGGCTGATAATCTTTGTATATTATCAGCGGCATTACAGACAAGGTGACTGCTACACCTTGTGTGCGTTAAGACGTTTATTCTTAAACAAGTGGGATCTTCTTCCATGGCAGCGATTTTGCTACGATTCAATTGATTGCAATTAGTGTCTATCTTTGCCAGATGTGTAACTTCCATTGGCAATTTTTGAAAGCCATCTGGTCTCTGGATAGCAATTTCCCTTTTGACAGTATTCTCATCTAAGTCGCAATATAGGTAAAATTGCATTTTTCTGGTTTAAAAGTTAATATAACGAAATAGAATAGATATAACTCAACAAATTAAAAAAAAGTTCATGTTACGTTGATTAAAGGAAAATATGTAAAAACGCCTACATTGATTATTGTAGGGGTTGCAGTAAGGGGTGAAGTGGAGCATGTTTAAAAAATCGATGACCTATTGCTTTTCTCTTCTTGAATCTCAAATGATTTCAACACAAATTTTTTTTAATTGTAATAAATGTAATGCAGATGAGGGAAAAATTATTAGTATACCATAAACCCCCAAATTAGGGGTTGATATAAGGGGTAAGTAGCTAAAAATCAGATAATTCCCTGAAAAACATTGTAAAAGGTTTTCGTGGGTATAATAATAATATCAATTTAATAATTTATTAGTAGGATATTGGTACAGTGTTGGAACAACATTTGTACAATGTTAGAATTTCGACCTTGTAACATTAGAAATGAAAGTTACTTTAACGTTGTAGTAATGTTATGAAGATGTTGAAAATGTCCGCAGTCCGTCCATATATTTATTTCTTTGAACTTTGTAAACGTTATTTAAAAAACATACAAAAATTAGAATCACCTTTATACAACGTTATTGAGACGCATTTTAGACGTGTATAAGACGTTACTTGAACGTTTTATAAATGTTTATAAAATGCTCATAAAACATTTTATAATGTTTATTTATTTAATTATTTTTTATTATAAATTCAACTTTTTGTTCATTTCTTTACAAATATAAAACGATTTTAAATTAACATTTCTTTAGTGATTTTCAAATTCACATCTTTTCCTCTATCTTTATGTGTTTTCGAGATATTAATAATAAATATTATACGTTTCATTGAAATTTGCAAAATCTTTGCATTGTTATTACATCGTTTTTACATCGTTAAAACAACTTTCATTTCCAATGTAACAATTTTCTTTAATTAAGTATATTTTTCATTTAATACAATTTTTAGAGAGAGATATTTATATTATTATTTCAATAAATTATTGATACAATATTGGTACGATATTGTAGCAATGATTTATTTAAATAGTAATAATAAAATAAAAAAATTCCAAATACCTTTTTCATTATAAGTTATTCAAAAAAGTATAGATATTATAAAATTGTACTATAATATCTATATTTTTGCATGCAAAAAAAGTAAGAAAAACATAAATTACTGTTACCGCATATTTCTTAAAAATAGTGAACTCATACTTACTGGCGAATTATAAATAATCTGCTTGATTTATACCATATTCTCACACAATATAAATTACACTAAAATATAAATAATACTCGTATTAAGAAACATATTTTCTCAGAAAAATAATTGGTGTACGCTGTTCATTTCCACCCCTAGTAAGGAGAATGATAGCGAGAAAACATCCACAGAGTTGTGGATTTTGAAGAAATGGTTATTAGAATAGTTTTTACCACTCCCGAAAACCCATTACAATTTTTTTCAGAGAATTTTCTGATTTTTAGCCACTTATCCCTTATTTCAACCCCTAATTTAGTGTTTGATGGTAAACTAATAATTTTCCCCTTAATCTGCATTACATTTACTACAATTTAGAACAAGTTTGTATTGATACATATTTTCCTTTAATCCACGTAACATGAACTTTCTTTTTTTTAAATTTGTTGAGTTGTCTCCAGTATTTCTCGCTATATTAGATTTTAAACCAGAAACTGCAATTTGACCTATTGTGAATCGATTCGAGCTGTGAAACGAGGCGAAAATCGCCCATGACAAACGTAAGAACGTAAGACATTTCCAAATTCCATTGTAATTAAAGACTTACAATCACCGAATGCCTTCTGCATTTTCCCCGCAAGTCTTTTAGCATATTGTTCACACGCAGGGATGGTGTTCAGGCTATTAACCAGTGAAAGCTTGGAACCTCCAAGAGCGCCGATGTGAAGGACCATTAAATTAACAGAATATTCCTAGTACAATCGTCGCAACTCCCTTATAAGGTCTCTATACCTCTCTTGCTTTACATTCTCCTTGGCTATGATCTCTGTGTCAGCTGGTCCCGAGCAGTCGGTTCTTCTAATTCTCGACAATTACCTCTCTATTTCCGCACGAGCGTTTAGCGCAGTGATATTAAGGTTAATGCCGTAAGACTGACCGAAATGGTAATAAAGCACTCGGGGTGTGCGTGGCACGCCCTGCAGTTATAATCGGGAATGTCTCCGCTCAAAATGTGGCGACGGTATGTTAAGGCGGAAATGACACCGGCTTGACATGCCAAAATGAAGCCGTCAGTGCCCGACTTCAATCCGGATGATTTAAGGAAAGCAAAAGTTAGCTCACCCGACATGGATTAATCCTCTACATTTTTGTGGAAGATGGCGTTCATCCTCTTATCGAGGAACTGCACAGAGAGAAATAGAAGGTCGTTTTAGCCATATAAATGTGCCGACAGACCACATAGGATAGTCGACTATAGGACAGCTCTGTAATATGGCTGAAGCGACAATATCTAGAAGGCTAAAAAAAGATGTCCAAATCGACAATATCAGAAAGTTGACTCGATTGGCTCGGACCGACGCCTCGGTCATATTAAGCTGGCTGACCCGATCATTGTGAAAGGTCGAGTTGGAAATCCCGGATGTTCGGTATGATTTTCGCAAACATCCGACTCGATCGTTTCGTATGATCCATTCGATGATCTCACACAGTCGACATGATCACTTCGGGTGGTCGATTCGATCATTTCAGCGGGTCGCCTTGATTTTCCCAAAGTTTCAATATAGATATGTAAAAGGAATGAAAATTCGATTATCGCAGAGGGTCGATTCGAAAATCTGATATGATAAAAAGGACTATTATTGGTAGTCAAATACATATTTTTAAATTATTTTTATAAAGAAATGTAATTAAGAAGGAAAAATTATTTATGAATGTAATGTTAACGGTTTTTCTACGAATTAGTGGTTTTTCACTCAAGATTGGTATAGATTAAAAACTATTCATGAATTGATAAAAGTCATCGAACTATTACGAATTCAGATATAAAGTATAAAATTTTCGACATTACATTTTAAAAAATCACATAAATTATAAATAAATAAATAAATTATAAAATATGGTCGATGATTTACTAGCTCTGATTGTCTAACGAAAGTTTGTTTAATTATTTTAATCCGAATCACAGAAATGTAAAGCCTTCGTTTAAACTTAACCTAGAAAACAATATTAATAATCTAAGTTAGATACTACGTTAAACGTCCCTTTCCAGCTGATTTACTGGTTACTGATGAACCGTCCCATAAATATTCCCTAGAAAAAAGTAAATACTAAATTAGTAAAAGCAATCATCAAGGAATTTTTTTATTTAAATAAAATTCTAAAAAAAAATTTAAACTATAAACTAAGAAGAATACTTTTCTACGCCAAAAGATGAATTTTTAACCAAATATATGAATTTTCAACCAAATAGTTTAACTTTGAACCAAAAGTTCAATTTTTAACAAGCAGATTCGCAGAAAGAAACAAAATATCATCTTTACAGCGAATTCAGAGAAAACTTTACCTGTTACAGCTCTATTGAATCTTGTTTTGTTTCGATGCAAAAAAATTCCACTTTATCTACTTGAAAATTACCCTCAACACAAATTCACTTCGGTTCTTTCTTTTTAAAGTTTTTTTTTTCATCCAAAAAGACTAATTTTTAAAAAAATACACGAATCTTATACCCCACAGTAGAATTTTTAACTTGTACAGTATACAGGATACAGTTTCAACTAAAAATGGTACATATAGTTGAATTTTAAGATAAAAACTCTATTAAAAATCACCATAAGAAACAAACAATTTTTAACCAAAAAGATTAATTTTCGATCAAGGGGATTAAATAGTCTATATAAAATAGAAATTTTCAATTTATTGATTGTACAGGATAAAGATTCAACCAAACATGGCATATTTAAATTTTCGATTAAAAAATAATAATTTTAACAACAAAAATAGATTTTGAACAAATTTTTTAAATATTTAACCAAACAAATGAATTAGCTACTCAGAAGACTGTTTTAGTGCACCATATTTGTGAAATTTAATGTTTGGCTAGAGCATATGCTTTTGTGGTTGCTGTTATGTCTGGTATTGGTACAGCAATACAATATTTTGACGAACTATTATTATAAGAACCATTATATTAACTATTATTTTTTCGAACTATTTTTTGTTCTTAACAAATACTACAAAGTCGCTCTAAATCCGTAGCTTACTCTTTTATTCCTGGCCACATATATTTTTTACGTATTTCTTCATAAGTTTTATTAAATCCCTTTGTCCTCCTACTTTCCTTTTATGATTTTCAATTTTTAGTTGAATTTGATCTTTTTCAGGGAGAACACATACGCTCCGATAGCATACTATGACTCCAATGTCGCTATCTTCGAAGGTTTATTTTAAAATTTCCAAAATAGTGATTTTAGGTAAATTGCCAGTTTTATCTCCATGAACTGATATTCTGAAACATTTCTTGTTTTATAATAAACGTGTAAAATCTATAGCGGCCACGGGGAGGGAGCTATTAGCACTTGACCCTCTTTGGAATTTTTTAATTTAATTTCTTATTGCATTGGAAAGTCTTGAAACATTGGTACGAAAGATAAGCGTCGCTTTTTCGCTCATTTGGCTCTCTTGTCTTTAGGTCTCTTACCTCCAGATTGTACTTGGTCGTTTTCATCTTCTGGATTCATTTTCATGATTTCTCTGTAAAAATAAATTTAAGACATATTTATTATGAATATTTAGGTTAAGGATAAATATTTCCAAATACAGGGGAAAAAATTATGCATAGCATAGTTGTAAAACTAAATAGTTATATTATACCTCTGAATGTATTCTAGAAATTTTCTAATTTCAGGACGGTACAAATATCCAAAAATATAACAGGAGAGGAATGTAATTAATATTCCCTGAGGAAAATTTCCCAAATTTATAATGAATCTTTGTTCCGAACCAATATTGCACTTGGCATTTTTGCCGTAGATGGAGAGAGCTAAATATTGAAAGATAAAATATATTAATATTATAAAAATTAACAAAGCTCACTTGAATGTACAAATAAAAAATTTGCAATGGCAGTTGTAATTTTTTTGGGTAAGGTTTATAGATTTATAATTCTCTAATTGTTTGAATCTAAGCATATAGAAAAAGTTTACACTAAATTTGGACTTTCTATCAAAATAATTGAATTTGTAACAAACCACATGTATTTCCAACCAAATAGAGGGTGTATTTTAAAATTAGAAGTTAAATAATTTGTATTTTAAATAGTTCTAAAATCATTAAAAAGCCTCAACACTTTATTTCAAAAGCTTGAAAAATCTACAAGTTGTAGATTTTTTGCAATTTTAAATTACTTTTGAATTTTTTAAATAAATTGTAAACATGTTTTTAAATTATCTGAAATTTTCCTAAAATATTTCCTACATTTTTTAAAAATTCCAACAAAATAAATAATTAAATTTTTAAATAATCTACATTCATTTTTGACAATTTTGTAAATATGGTTAAATAGTCTCTTAAAATTAATTCTTCGGGATAAAAAGTACTTTTCAATGTACCTGAAAATCTTAAGAAAATGTTTTCTATTCTTTTAAAGCCTCCAAAATTCTTACAAAGCTTCTAAATTTTTCGTTCGAAATATGCAAAAAACTATATGTTGCCATTTATTAGGCTATCCTGGGCTGTTTGCAACGAACTTTTGGTATAAATAGTCGAATTTAGCAGGTGAATCTTTTCAGAAATTTGAAACACCTTTTCAGCTTATTCTCATTTTTTCTAGGAATAATATTCAAACTTGAAATTAACTTTGAATATTTTCAAAATTTTGAAATATCTCTTCAGCTTACTCGCATTTTTCCATGAATAATATTTAAATGTTACATTAATTTTGAATCGGTTCAGAACTTCGAAATATCTGTTCCACTTTCTCGAATTTTTCCTAGAAATAATATTTAAATTTTTCATTAATTTAGAGCCTTTTCAAAACTTTTAAATATCTCTTCAGCTTACTCAAATTCATTCTAGGCATACAACTCAAATTTTACATCAATTTTGAATATTTTCAGAACTTTGAAATATCTCTTCAGCTTACTCAAATTTTTTCCAGGCATAATATTTAAATGTTACATTAATTTTTAATCTGTTCAGAACTTCGAAGTATCTATTCAACTAACACGAGTTTTGCCTAGAAATAACATTTCAATTTTTCATTAATTTAAAATCATTTCAAAACTTTGAAATATCTCTTCAGCTTACTCGAATTTTATCTAGAAATAATATTTTAATTTTTCATTAATTTAGAATCTTTTCCAAACTTTGAGACATCTCTTCAGCTTACTCAAATTTTTTCTATGAATAGTACTCAAATTTTTCATTAATTTTAAATATTTTCTGAAATTTGAAATATCTCTTCAGCTTAGTCCAATTTTTTCTAGTAATAGAACGAAAATTTTACATTAACTTCACATATATTCAGCAGTTTGAAATATATCTTAAGCTTATTCGATTTTTTTCCAGGAATAATATTTAAATGTTACATCAATGTTGAAACTGTTCAGAACTTTGAAATAACTCGTACGCTTACTTGAATTTTTTCCTGGAATAATATTTAAATGTTACATTAATTTTGAATGTGTTCAGAACTTCGAAATATCTCTTTATCTTACACGAATTTCGCCTCGATGTAATATTTGAATTTTTTGTTAATGTAAACTCATTTCAAAACTTTTAAATAGCTCTTTAGCTTACTGCAATTTTTTCTGGTAATAGTACTCAAATTTTACATTAATTTAAAATATTTTCTGAACTTTGAAATATCTCTTAAGCTTGCTCGAATTTTTTCAGGAATAATATTTGAATGTTACATTAATTTTGAATCTGTTCAGAACTTTGAAATATCTATTCAACTTACTCGAATTTTTCCTAGAAATAATATTTAAATTGTTCATTCATTTAAAATCATTTCAAAACTTTGAAATATCTCTTTAGCTTACTCCAATTTTTTCTAGTAATATTACTCAAATTTTAAATTAAGTAAAAATATTTTCTGAACTTTGAAATATCTCTTAAGCTTCCTCTAATTTTTTCCAGGAATTTTTTCCCTCAAGCCGACGGAATGGGTGCAAAGCCTATGTTTTAGCCCCCACGACCATCGTCCCACTCTAATTACTGATTTGATGTGAATAGTCAAATATTTCTCAATAATAGGCAATTGATACTTCACTTTGTTAAAAAATGTCTAATATTATATTGAAACAATATCTGAAATTTTATAAATTTCAATTTAATAATAAACTAATAACGTAATAAAGAAAAATAAATAAATAATAAATAATAATTATGAATATATTATTTTAAAATTGAAAACATGTTATAGAATGTCAATCGGGCATTCCCATTTGTTTAGCTGCTAAGACTTTCCAATTAAAAGGGTGTAATTTTTAACGCTAAAATCAGTAAATTTTTAAATAATTCCGAATAGTTTTGTAAAATAAATTTTATTATTATTCACTTGTTAGTTCTTTTTGTACTATTCAACTTGAAAAATCATTATACTTTATATTCATAGTTGATCCACAACAAATTTTTTATCCAAAGTTGTCAATTTGGAAACGCTTCTAATTTTTAATTTTTAAGTCTTTAAGACGGCTTTATTGAAATGCAAGATTTTCGAATTACGCATTGGAAACGGAGTGATATCATAAATTGAACATTTAACAATTCAAGTAATTATTTTTCAAAACTGTTAAAATCGAACTCGAACAGATTTTTTTTTTAATTTTAAGATTCCCGGTCAAAAAATACGTTCACACTGACATTCCCTGGTCTCATAATATTTCAGATTTTCCGGTGCAACGGCCACCCTGCAAATGTTTCAATTTTCACGCCAAAAATTCAGCAAAAGACACATTTTTAGCAAAAAAAGTAAATCTTCAACCAAATAGATGCATTTTCTAGCATTTTAAAAATCATAAGATGAGTTTTCTTCAAAAGAGTTACATGCCTGAAAAAAAGTTCACTTTCGGCCAAGTTTGGAATTTCTACAAAAATACTAAAACTTTTAACAAAACACATACATTTTAAACCAAATGGTTTAATTCTCATACCGATAATATTAATTTGAACAAAAAAGTTAATTTTCAACCAAGTAGCTGAATTTTCTACCAATTTCAAACCAAAAAGACGAATTTGCAACAAAGGTTAAGTTTTCAACAAACAAGTAAATTAACAGCGAAATACTTTAATTTTCTACCAAAATATTTCCTATTTCTAAAAAAAAAAAACGAATTGGAAATGAAATAGTTATATTTTCCTCAAAGTTATTAATGTTTAATTCAAGTATGAATCTTCAAAAAAACGACTGAATTTTGAACAAAGTAGTTCAACTTTCAACTAAGTAGTACTAATTTTTTATCGGAGAAATTGAATCTGATTGTCGCTTACCTTTGTTCCCTTTGTTTGACTCGGTGATAATGCGCTTTGATGTAACAAATTTGGACGTGTAATGGTCACCACTACCCAACACCAGGAGAGACTTACATTTATATTAGAACTTGTTGAATTATAAGAAATGTTATCAACATTAAATATTTA
>JAWWLR010000054.1:19029287-19039809 GCA_035041075.1 Acraspis erinacei
GAAATGGCCACCCTGCAAACAAACAGCAATTCGTAAAATCTTAAAATTGTAACACGACGAAATTTAATTCAAACCACAGTCGTTATAAACATCCTTTCAATACATATACACCAAGAAAAATGCTTCTTTTTTGTAGTACACCGTACAGAAATAAAATTATGATACAAATTTGCAAACTAATCAATGTGTTGGTTAAATCTACCAAATTATTTAATTTAAATAAACTGGTGAAATCACCCAATATAATTGTATTATTAAATCAGTTTGGAACAAGCTTCTAACCTCCATAATAAGAACATTGCATACATGCAATATTATATATAATATATTTATATTAATTTATTGTTAGTTTAGCTTAGTTCATTAATGGCTAATACATTGATCAATAGTTTTTAGTGCAGAGGAGTACTTTTTATGAATTTCTAAATTGTTCATTTAGATGCTTTGCAACTTACAATTGTTTAAATATCATTAAAGTAACGATAAAGTTTTTTTTAAAGTCATATTTATTAATTATTTACAATGTAACTCTTTAGGGTATAAAGTATTAATTTTGAAATCTTCAATTCAATTTCCACTATCGAAACCTAACGAATCAGTGAACATCAGTGACATTTCATATCCGAAATCTTGTAACTTCGAACTTTTAATGTTAAATTTGTTTGATTTCTAACACTTAAATATTTAGAGGTCTCAAATAGCATGTTTAATAAAATATTAAACGCGTTAATTTTTTTTAGTTTTAAATACCTAAACTAGGCTTATTCCGTTTTTATTATCTCATTGAAGTGTGTTTCGATTATAAGTGTTTTCATTGTTAAAAGTTAATTGATATACCAAAATATTACAGTTTAGGATGTATAAATTAAAAAGTATTACATTTGAAAGGAATTGAGTTAACATTTTTAAACTCATCAGATTTCGTTAAAAAAAACTGAGTATCGTAAGATTTAACTTGAAACAAGTTCATTTTACAGTATTTACATTGATTAGCTTTTAACATTCTTATTTAAAATTCAAGATACAATTTTTAGAAGTCTTGGAATGAATGAATTAGTGAAATCGGACCGAACTTGTCGCAGTTATTTTTTTAATCATGCAAATGAGGAAAAGTAATGTTTATAAATGACAAAAATATTATTATTATTGTTGTCGTTGTTGTGTATATGAATTGAAATAAATAGCATATAATATCTCAAAAGAGCCGATCACACAGCCTCTGCAATGAACTACACCAGTAATTCTCAATAAATAAAGGTGCAAAGCAAAGAGATTAAATAGACTATATAGAGTCCAGTTATGCCTGTTCAATGTTTATTCGCTTTTGCTGTTAATTCGATGAAGAAAGTAAAAGAGTGAGCATTTTAGCACTGACTATAAGAGCAAAAAGTCTACCGTACAAAATTTGACAAAATTACCGCCTTTTAATGCTTTAAGTCAGTAATCAGCCGACCTGCCGTTCCCCCTTTTACCAACATGTCGACTAGTCCTGTCAGCTTGCACCTCTTGCGCAGCGATCACACGTTCCAGTGTCCAATACTCTACCGGCTACCCTACGTGAATGCATGTGCAATGCAATGCACACTTTCTATGAAGCTACCTGTGCACGGAGTACGTATGTCGTATGCCATGGCAGTCATGGCAGTCATGGAAGTCATCAGACTCTCTTGCGAAGCGCGATTCCGCACGCTTAGTTCTTCCAGTAAAAGTGAAGGACAGGAGGAAGAAAAGAAGTAACTTGGAAGGGTGCGTGAGCGAAATAATGCGAGCATCAACGCTCTGTAAAATGCCTTAAACTGCAAGATGCTACGAGAAATAAGACGGTTAAAAATACCCCAGGGAATAGAATGTCTTGGAGCCATAAAATGTCCTAGGGTGTTATTACCCGATTACCGGATTATAATAACGACGATATATTTTTTTACGCGCCTAATTCCAAGGCCCGCTGTCATAAATGGACTACACTTCATACAAGTTTAAAAGGCCAGAAGGCTTCTTACATTGTTTTAGAATAAGTTTCAAACTTTCAATATCAGTTTAGGGATATAAGGGATATCCGAGAGGATTGTAAAACAGTTTTCTAAAGCTAAGGTCTAAGCGTCTTCTTTACAACCTGTTCTCAACTATTTGTGAAATAGAAATTTTCCTGCAATATGATTTACTGAGATATTGACTTATTCACAAATAAGCATTGGTTCCATGGAAACTAAAAACATTGGAGATGCAGTCAAAATTCGTACTCTCTGCAAAAGTGTTTAAAGTGTGAAGCACGGAAAATTGATGTTATGTTAAGCTATCCAGGACTTTCCAGGTTTGCTCTTGGACAGTTAAAAATAAATTTAGACCTCATGCTCATAGCTACTCACAATAAAATAAAATGAAACAAAATAAACTACAATATGAATTATTTTTAAATATAAGCGAATAATATTCGAAAATATATACAAAATTTATTTGAAGGAAACTATGCAAGAGTTATGGAGTTATGCAGATATATGAAAAGGAATAAATATTATAGGTAAGAAAAACTGATTTTCAGCATTATAATCAACGACATGAATTTCGTATTAGAATTCTGAACAATTAACTGTGCAATTCATCGTTAAGATGGTTTAATTGGGAAGTCAATATGTGGCATTTTTTAATTACATCATGAATGAGTGTGCTTTCGTTTCAAATTCTTCTAATCTACACAGAAAAACGCCGATTCCCAAAAGTAAGCCGGTTTGGTCTTGTTTTGATTTGCAAAAAAATGAGACAACATTTAAAATAGCGAGCTACCTTTTCTGTTTAACATGACTTAATTGTTAATGCACAGAGGAAAACTATGCTTACTTCTGCTGCGTCTTATTTTTTCAGGTCTTACTACATTCGTTGCCGCGGCAACTTTATATAATTTTTTTTATATAACAACTCAATTTAAGTCCTGCTTGACTGAAAGATGCTGTGTCTTAATTTTGAGTCACCTTCTGACTCAGAATAAGCCTATCATTTTTCTATATAACAGAAACTTAAAAAATAATAGTTCAGATTTGTAAAAAGACTATCGAAGTTATGTTAAATGGAAATTTTTGAAAACGTAACTAAACTGAAAAAAGCACTGAATACGATTAGACAGAGATTTGAAGAAAGGAATAATTTTTTAATTTGTTTATTAAAAAAAAAATTATTTGTCATTTTCAAACCTATTCTTGGCGAGATATTTTTTACAAAAAAACTTTAAATACGCTTTGACATGTCTTAATGTGCATTAAAAATTTTGACTTTATTATTTTGACCATTATTTTTTGGTTTTCAAGAAAAACATATTTGAAGAAGAAAAAGTCATAAACAATCAAATGTGCATCTTGACTGCTTAGCTTAGATCTACAACTTTTGTGTGACATGCATTTTGATAAAATCAATACTTTAGAAAATATAAAATAAAATTGATTTTTGGTGCATATAACTGATTATTTAAATATCTAAAAACCGGGGGGGGGGGGACTCTTTCCCTTACCCGATCGAGCTTAAACTTCACAGGCACTTTTCTTATTAACGGGAACCAATCGGAGGGATGCCACAAAAACTTGAACATAGAAAACGAGGGTCTACCTTGCAGTCGCAGATCGATTACGAATAAAAACTATCTAAAAAATGTATCTCTATTGTCATTAACAACTAAGTTATGATAAAAAGAAAAATGATTTTAGAATTGTCTTTCCTTATTTTTATGACTCGAACCTTCTTTCTATATTTGAATTTATTTTTATTTGGGATGAATGTGTATTCTGTATTATTTTCAAACTAATAAGGCTTTCAATTTCAAAAAAGGACGTGTTGTAATAAAATTCCTTTAAATTTTTGAATAATTTATCAGGACTGTAATTCAGAAAGAAGTTAGGTTCACTATCTTAAACTGAACTAGTGATAATTCACTGGATGAAATATCACTGGTTCATCATTTAAATTCTTATGAAATAAAATAACACAATTCTGAGCACGGAGCACTCAACAAGGTTCATGACCTACCTTATTAATATTAAATTTGCGCTCTATTTGTCAGCTAGTCTTGTGATTCTTTTCAAAGCAGAATAAATAAGCTTTTTCCACTTTGGAGATCTTTTCTTTAGACATGGAGCTTAAACTTAAATCGGACTTATCAGGTAGTTTGCGGAGATTGAAGGGTGAGAAAGCAGAACAAAGTTGAATATGGGACCTCGCTCCTGCGCTTAGGAAGACAATCTCTGAAAGGAAGGCCTTTGTTGGTGTCAAATTTATTTAGGAAAGGATTATCCTAAATTCCATCCTTCTGGCAGAAAATCTGTAAATTAGTTTCTCAGTATGATATTTGTATAGTTTGGACTTTAAAATTTAGTTCAGAAACTGAGATAGTAATAAGCCTTGCTGGTATATGATACATACTTTCTGGTATGTGATTTGTACTTGAACCGTTTCTTTTTAAAAGATTAAAAAATAATAGTTAAGATTTTTAAAAAGACTCTACAGATGTAATGTTCAATAGAAATTGTTGAAAAGATATAACTAACAGAATAAAAAAAGCATTGAATGCGATTTTTATGAAAATGTAATAGCACTTGTGGGCCCATAACCTGTATGTCAGTAAACTTCTCAAACTGCAAATGACAAAATGAATGGTGTAAAAAAGAAAAAGTATAACTCGAAAGTTGGAGACAATTTTACGTTTAAATATCCTAAACTTATGGCAAGATACCAAGAGAGTCCATAAATGAGCTACATTATTTCTGTATTTACAATTAGCAGAATATAATTAGCACAGTAATTAGAATACATCTCTCACCAACAACATTCACTTATTAAACTGAAAAATTCATACTTAATTAACATTAAATGGACTCACTGGATCAACTTAATAAACTCAACCCATTTAATCAATTGCCCACTGAGAGCAATTAATATCAAATGTAAAACTTTATTTGCTGCAACGGTTTATATGGTATATAATGTCGGGAGCTTTGCTTCATATAATCTCATCTGACTATACTATAGATTTATACTGTATATTGTATAGTTTTATAAGTTGATGGTGGATCACGGCAAGTAAAGGTAATGGCAGTGCCTGGGACAGTCACGTCTTAGGATGTGAGATACAGTTAAGAGTGGATTTCTACAAATCAATACGGCTAGGCTAAGATATAAAGGATTGCGCCTAGTGTGCAGACTGTAGACACTCCTTACCGTTACATTAGGTCATATTGGACGCTTAGTTAGGAAAGAGGAATACCGGTAGTTCGCAAGATTTCAGTTACGAGGGCGTTGTAAATGATCTACCGAGAAGAGAATTAACGCATGTGTGCTCGCGTGTGGGTAGTTCGCGTAGTCATGATAGAATAGTTCCGTTTAAGACACAATTTAAGGACTTAAACCTGAAGTCAGAGGAACCAGGAGGGTCGGACCGGGTGACGGTCGACGAGTGCTCAGCTCCACCCAGTCGTGTAAAAACTTTCAAGATTATGACCATGCACACAAGCGCACCCCTACTGTTCTTAAGTATTTTTCTTTAAGTGAAGAGTAGCATCTGCTTTTTACATATCACTTTCAAAAGTCGGCAATTCTACATTTTTTCAATTCAGTTACTTCGCATGTGGATGTCCACAAATAAGATAAAAATAAGGTAATTTTAAGAGTAAAATGTGCTTTATCCATGTGACATTAATTTAACATACACGTATAATGTATGCACTCATTGGAAGATTGCCATTATTTTTTATGCGATTAGTTTTTTTGAGGTTTCAAAAGAGCTCTTCTAAATTTTGGAGCCACTGATACAAGAAGCGCTCTGAGCAACCTTTAGAAAACGTATTTTTGGAACAAGATATCTGACGTCACACTAAATCTGAAGATATCATTTTTGTAGCAACAATATTCAGTTGGTGCAAAAATCTGTATTGCAGATCAAATTAACACCTTCATTATTAACGTGGTAACAATAATTGATTAAACTGCTTGGAATTTCAGTTACATGGTGTTGAATTGTGTGGAACTTGTATTTGCAGATTAATTATTCATTATAATTCCGAGACTTAATTACACATATTCCACACAAATTCCATACAGCTACACATAAAATCTACTCAACTTCATACACAAATTCCACGCAATTTCTAAACTTTTTATTAAAATATTATTATAACGTCGAATAACTTGGTGAAAATGGCACATAATACCTATGAAATTTTAAATTTATTCATATACCTGCTGTATGCGATATAGGTATTCCATCTCATTATGAGCTTCTAGAAAGTTCATTATTCATTATATACAGGACACGCAAAATTTTTTCTTTCAAATAAGGGGATATTACCGAGTCAACGAAATTTTGTTTCTTAATGCATTGAATTACGATTGTATAATGAAGAATCCCTTTGACATGATTGATGGCCTGAAAAAGCAAAAAATGTGAGCAGAACTATAGAGACCTAAAATACAGAGAATTTAGAATTGCCATTCATTAAAATAAGAACCCAGAAAAATTGTATTATCTTTTATTTAAAAAGAAAAAAATAAGAAAAAATAAAGTGTTAATTGGACACCGATTTATGGGACAAACTGCTAAAATCTAATCACAAGACCGGGGCCCTTTTCCGATTACAGGCTAAATGCTACAAAATCCGATTACAGGCTAAATGTTACAAAATTTTTAAATTAAATAGGCAATAGAAAATTTTCCACTTTGGGTTAGTTTTAATTTTTTTAAGTCTGTTTGGGTCACTTTAAAAATTTGCTCAATATTTATACTTTATTTTTAAAAATTTCACTTCTCTTCCAATTTTTCTCCGTTTATTTGTACTTTTTCTTCCTGTTACAAATAGAAATATTTTTACTGATTTTATTTAGATTATATTAAGAAGTAAAAGTGAAGAGTTAAAAAACGTATATAGTATTTTAGTTTAAAAGAGTTATAATTGAATACAATGAATATGACTTTCGAAGAATTTGTAATGAATAAACGCTGAATTTGGAATATTCCATATGGAATATTTTTTGGCTGAAACATTACACACTATTCACGTTTCCTTTGAAATGACTTCAACCTAAATGTGCGAAAATTGTTGATTTTGTAGCTATAGGATGTTTTATAATTAATTTTTGGATAGAACCCAGTCTTCGTCAGCAGTATTTGAAAAAAATCCAGTTTTAATGTCAAAAAATGGAGATATTGCTGCAAAAAGATATACTTAATGAGTTTTAATCTCACCCTGTTTTCTTGAAAAACTTGATTTTTATTATAAATTAATTTTTTTCTTATTTCTTGTTCTTGCCATAATTATTTTAAGTAAATAAGTTAGGAATGTACTCATGGCCATGTGTTTTTAATACTAACAATTTTTATGATGAAGCTTTTTAACTTGAAATTGTTAAATTTCAACTGGTACATCAAAACAGGAAAAGAATCATTTTTCCTATGTTGTGTTTCCTGATATACAAATTGTCTAAAAGGATATTGACAAGTCAACGTAACTATGTTTCTCAATGTAATGAATTACGCAATATTCTGAAATCTAGTATATCTCTTTTGCATAACTGACGACCAGAAAAAGCTCTGAAGACCGTGATGAGGACTGTTAATTCAGTTATTATCTCTCGGCAGGGATACGCTTACTGCAAAATATTAATTGGTGAATATAAACAATATAAAAATGTATAATATTATACCATAAGCGGTTTAGCTCAGTGAATAGAATAGCCATAAAGTGATAAGGCACGATATGGTGATCAGGTATGAGATAAGCTCGTGTTTATCCGCGCACTGAATTAAATATACTTATGAGTGCAGGTGTACGGTTGAATTGAAGCGTGTACTCAAGTAAAGTAGCGCAGGTAATGGAAAGTAGTGGAAGTCCCCTTTTTAAAAAGGGAACTTATACCAGGATGTTTTGCACCACTGGTCCCACCCGCGGCTTTGTGCTTTGGGCCCGATTCTGAGCATCCCGAGCACAGTGAGCTCAAACATATAATACTTTCGTTGGAAAATCTCCGCACTGTGATCGGTTTATGCTAATTTCTGTGCTTGCATCCCTCTTTTTAAACCTTTGTAGTATCGAACACGACGTTTCTCGTTACACACGTAGGCCCGAGGCTGGCCTTATGCATATACCTCTCGTAAGTAGGTATGTACACATACGGGGGATACTTATATGAGGGTATTCGTGCTGCCTTATATGTGAGAGCGAGTAGTGTGTAATACGTAGGCAAAAGTTCCCGCGGGGCCCAATCATTATCGCTGGGCCCTTATCTCTTCTTAAGACTTCTTTGCAAGAGCAAAGCGAGACCGTTCTGCAATTATCCCCTCTTGTAAAGGGTGCGCGCGCACGCATATATACGTTCTTCCGAGTCGACCTATCATCCCCCTAGCCACCCTTCCACCCTCGGGGCGATAGCGTTCTCCACCCCTGGTGGTAACATAGAACCTCTATTATATGCGATTTTGTCCGGTGTCTAGTGGAGACTTTGCGTGACTCCCAAAACTTGTAGAGAGATTATCGATATAAACGATATATAACTGAGACTGGCGCCGTGCTTTGGAACCGACCTGTCATGTGGGAGACTTATTCCATAGGGTATAAGAAGAAACAGAGAAAAAGTTATTAAAGGGGAATTAGAGTAGTGATATTTTACTGGTTTCTCAGTACCAGTAGTCTTATTATTTCTTATCATTCATAACTATTGTGCTAACATTTTCAAAATTATTTTTCAAATATACCGCACTTTACTCTCACAACAATAAATGAAGGCCGAGCTGCAATATAAATATGTGATATAATATGTTGTGCCTAATTGAGGAAAGGCCCATCGTTACGTAAACAGGTCGCGTCGCTCAAAGTCAAACCCAAGTAGGCAGGATCCTCCCCACTTTTAAGCGATAGATATTATATCCTCTGCTTATTTCAGCCTGGCCCCAAATATCTATAACAAAACACTAGTACATTAAAAAGTTGATGACTATATATCACTAGTTGAATCCATCATTTGGCGTCACTGGTATATTCAGTAATGCTATTTTCGTTAACTCACTTACTGGCTCACACAGTCAAAATGGGAAAATCACTGGTTTACCTGCGAGAATTCAAAATAACAATTCAATCAGTAACAATTGCACTGATTCACTTCACGATTGATTCACCACTGGCGCATTAGTTTTGTACATATAATCAGCTTTCTTAAAATAAACCAGTGAAATCAGTCTAGCTGAGACAGCCAGAAGAATATAATTGACAAACAATGAGATTTCACTAGTCTGTTCAGTGGAATTCCGTCATGGGTTTAATCAGTGAGGTTCACTGGTTACTCAGTAACAGTAGTCTTTTGGGCGTAGACATTGTCGTCCGTCAGCTGGTTAGGTATGACACTTATCATTCCTCACTTTTATGCTAACCTTTGCAAAATAATCTTTAAGAATCGCTCTTTACTGGAAGTCATCGTGGCTCAGATAGTATCGTGATTCTCTAATGTCCCACACTGCAGCCGTGGCAGCCGCACCGGTGCGGGTTCAATTCCTAAGGCAGGAGGCAAGGCTGGTTGTGTTTTTCAGAAAGCTTCGCTTCTGTCCCTTGTTGAACTACCTTACAGATACCCTACAGTTTATAATCAACCATATAGTACAGTCGCTAATGACTAAGGCAGTTGATGCGACTATAAACATGCAATTAATAAAAAACCCGCACTTTACTCTCACAACAATAAATAAGAGCCGCTCTTCTATATAGTAAGACATAATATATTACGCCCAACTACGGGAAGGCCTGCCTTACTTGAATATGTCACGTGAGTCGCGTCGCTTAAGTCATATTATATCGCAAACTTATTGCATCCATGCCCTAAATATTTCTAACACAAACACTAATTAAGGATAAACTCCGTTTTCGACAGTTTTATGTAACACGTGGACTCGCTAAATGCAATGACGCGACACGCGCGGACCGGATGAATCGACTGGAGGTTTTTTTTTTTAGCCGCGTAGAGCGCTATATCATGGTTGAATCTATAATTTAACATCACTGCTGTATTCAGTAACGCTGTTTTAGTTGAGTCACTTACATGTGACAAAATGTAAATGTTCAGAAAAAATTACATTGCATGCGTAACTTTTAAAAGTTGTACAATTGTCAAAACACCTATAAAATAAAACATTACAGTACGCTAATGAAACTAATTATTTGAAAATTATTGTATTTATATTTTCGTTAAAATTTAATTTATTTTACATCCACGGAAAGTTATATAATTTTTAAAAAATAATTAGAAAGAGAGAGTTTAAATTTTGATTTTGTAACTTCTTTAAGTTGTGACTTATGAGGATGGTTTTTCTTTGACTTTCTATTCTTTAGGTTAAAGTTCCTTCATCCCGAAAGACCCATTCGACACAGGTCTCTGATGAATCTCTTTAGCAATCACCTCAAGCGAAGAGCTTCACAAAGTTATCATTTGTCATACTAAAATACGCAAACTGCCTGATAATCCCATAGTAAGATCCATATTCTTTCCTTCAATCACATCTATA
>JAWWLR010000054.1:19043286-19053636 GCA_035041075.1 Acraspis erinacei
TTAATGATGCATGATTAATAATAGATTTTCAACAATAAAAAATAGTAATTACTTGGAGTTTCTCTTACGCGGAAAACAGTTACACCATTTTATTTAAAGAATTTTTCCGAGCAAGCATAGCGATGAATTTAATTTGATATTCGCAGGCGTTTCGTAATTAAGTGAGACTGTCTAACCATTCTCGTCCGTCTCTACTGAACGAACGAGGCAACTCGCGGTCAGTAAGTTACGCGCTAATGTAGTGAGAGAATCTGCTTGAACTGCAGCGAAAAATCTAAATCAAAAATTAAAATAATTGTTTGTCAAAAATTTTAACTCCAGTGTAATAAAACTATTATAATATAGATAACCCGTATTTACATTGAATTCACTCTTCGCATAAGCCTTCGCGGTATTAAAATCCCTCATTTTACCAGAATTCAAAATCCCCCTCCAAAAAGGTTTGGAACCAAAATTTAATTATTTGAACTTACAAATATTACATTATCTATGACCAACAAATTATAATACATACTGTCAATTGAATCCCCTGTTGTAAATTCTAATTAGAATTCAACATTACAGCCTTGGTCAATGTTTTAATCACTTTAAGTCTGTAGGTAAAATTTAAGCTTATAAGAAAAGACCAGCCACAGATAATTCATATATTATCCTTTTATTTCATTTCTTTCTTATTGAAAATATACTCAAAGCGAAAATCAAAATGCGTTATAAAACTCAATTCGGCGGCGATGACAACCGTACACTTAGCGAGGCCCTGACAGCCTTAAAAATCGCGCTCGAGTATGAGGCGAGACAACATTTAAGTCCTCAAAACCCAACACATTATTATCTTAGTTCAAGGCATTATCAGCCTAATTATTAAGGGAGACGGGATCGCAGTCCTAGCACCCATGTCCGTATTGCGAAAACTCCTTACTCACATAAAAATTGGGATGAAAACCTGTATTCCTCAGTTATAATAAAAAGCCCTAACTCGCCTGGAGTTTCGAATTATCCTAATTATTCAGGTAATTTCTTTTCGCCTTATCAATATCCATATATTCCTTATAATATCTATCCTTATTTTCCAACGGCTCCGATGCAAAGTATAGGATATCCAAATCCATATTATCATCATGATGAGATCAACCCTCAGTCCCGTTCAAAAGACAATACTTTAAACTATAGCTTTGTTCGCCGTATGGACGCAACGGCGGGCGAGAAGAAAGAAGAGCATCAGACGAGTGCAAAAATCTTAGTGAAATGTGCACAATCTCCCACGCAAAATCCAATTTCAAGAATCTCCAGCCGTAGAATTTTCATCCCCTAGTTTTAATAAGAAAAAGCTTTCTTTTTTTATGGATACAGGATCCGATATTAATATCATAAAAATAAATTCCTTAAATGAAAAAGTATTGGTAAATAAAGATGAATCTATAGAATTGATTTAGAACGCATTTTCTACTATGGGCACAATAAAACTACACACAGAAAAATCCATCGGAGTTTTTTACGCTCTCTTTCCAGATTTTCCTCTGACTATAGATGGACTTCTAGGAAGAGAATACCTCTGACAAGAAAAGCTTAAAATTTCATTTTGGCATAATTGTTTAGTTATCCATTCGAACCCTTTGAAGCCGATTCCTTTCATCGATAACGAGTCAAAAGTCGCGCCAGGATCAGATAACAGATTATAAAAGATCACGATTAAAACAGAAACTAGTGACGAAAATAAATACAAAAAAGGGTGACAAATCACCACAAGCTAGGTAAACTCCATCGAAACAAGCAATCAGAAAAATAGCTAACGCAGGAACCCTGAAAACTGTAGTAAATCACAAACCTCGACCTACGCCTCTGTTCTCGCGGTTATCAAAACACCTACGCTTCTGTTGCAAGCGGAGTGCGAGTTAGGTACCGTGCGTAATTGTTTTGACAGACTGCGAGGAGAAAATTTAAGGATAGGATTACCCATTTTTCCCAAACGCGACCTCCAAAAAAAAAATACAGAAACGAAAGGCACCATTATTAAATAATAATATAATACTTCCTTTTAAATAGTGGCGGAGTTAAAAATATTGACCGAGTTCCCAAAGGCACAAATTTAACATCGACGACTTCACCATAAGACTGTCAAAAGATATAATTAATCCTCAATCATCAAACAAAGGGCGAAGCTAGATTTCAATTTTAGAGCCGGAAAATGCACTGATTGGATAATGATGAGAGTTTATATTGGAAAAAGAATAATTTTTCCGAATTAAACTTATATAAATTCTGTCCTAACTTATTTTCTCTGCAATTGTATATACAATCATTTCTTCTACTCGCATGTTGCATTTCCTTGATTAAGCAAACGCTCAAGTTTAAACATTTTATTATTATGGTAAATAAAGGAAAACCGTCATTTAAGTAATGAAAATAAATAATTTTGGTATCTTTTGAGGTTTAGCATAAAAAAAACCGATGCTGGCTCACGCTTCTGAATTTCATTCAAGAATTTAAAAAAAAATAATAATAATTGCAGGAAACGAAATCCAAATTTCACAGAATCCACAAACATCACTTTAACTTTTGCATCATTAATTTCACTGAGTTATTTAATTAATACATCATTATTCTTGTCTACAGGAGTAAATTATATTAAAGGAACGTAATAAATTAATACCGAACACAATGAAACATTAAATATAATAGTCACATATTTTTTGGATTTTGGAATGTTCCAAACAAAACATAAAACTGGGAAATTCAGAATGATAAAAGTTTTCCGATTTATCCCAATCCCTCCGTTCAGTACAGAAAAGAAGCAAAGAAAGTCGATTCCTCCAGGAACAGCACAAAAACTCAATATTCAAAATAATGATGAAATGCAACCCCTACCAATTGAGATTGTTGATTTCTCATGCAGCTTCGCCTGATTTTGTCCTATCAATGCAGACGGATTTCTGGGTCGATAATACCAACAACCGATTATGTTTTCATCAATAAAGACGAAGCCTTCTAAGAAGGCAAAACGGATGAACGTCATTTCATTCTATTTTCAAGTTGGCATCAATATCTTCTCCTAAATAAATATACATAACATCAAAACAGAAACTAGATGCACACGGACTCATTTAATCTGGAGTACGTTTGGTAATACGTGCATCTCATCACTGAGAGTTTTACGCGGGATGAATAGATGCATAGTAAGTGTGAATCATTATGTCATATTCTATAATGGCCGTGCGGTTGGACGAGCGGACTACAATCGCAAATCACTAGTGATGACCTCTCCATTCTCACTAGGGTTTCTTTCAGTATACAATCCGAGGATGATGACAACCCAATTACACATGAACTCTCAAAAGAAAATGGCAACTATCAATAGCAGGGGATCAAGTGAACTTAAAGCTTAAATAACCAACTGGCTCTTTTTGTTCAGATAGTCCTACCTGTTCTCAATCCTTACCTGAAGAAATTAGCATCAATCGAACAAATTTTATACCATATTGCGACAAAATTTAAATTATAGTAACAAAAGCCTCATTAACACTCCAGAATCCATAAAGATGTATTATTGTGTGTTTGATGGAAAAAGGTCTAAGTGATACTTAAGCAAACTTTCATCAATCATCAATAAACTAAAATTGCAGATGCAAGAAATTCATTAGGTCAGTTGAGCAAAGCCATAAATTTCGGTTACTCGATAATAATTTGCATTATTCTAGTAAAATAACCTCCAAATTATTATAATGACGATACTCGTCTAGTAATATAATTAATTGTATTAACCAAATGTTTCAATGATGCAGATCAGAAACTGAAAGAATTTCAAAATGAGAAACACCCAAACGCAATAAAGTATGAATTAACCATCAACTATCTACAAGACCATTCTCAACTAATCATCGTGGACGATCCAAAGTTTTAAGAAGGGAGGAGATGAAAGGCCACCTGACTTTAAAAAAACTTTGATCTACCAAAAATCTATCCAAAACCAAATTAAACCATTTAGAAATACAAGTCAGTACACGAGAGGAATGGCGAACTACAACGTCGTACGGCCGCACAGTCGAACGATCAGATAGCATCAGGCGTGACGACAGCAACCACGATGACCGATTACAATCAGTTGAAACTCTATCGTCGATTAAAGGCTCGTCCCGTAAAGACTAAATTACGCCCGCAACAAGATAACAACACTTTAACAAAATGGCCAGTAAGTAGAAGATAAGGCAAGTTAGAGTAGCACTGCACTGGGATACATAATACTTCAACCATGATGGCCAACTACAATCAAGTGAAACACTTGGGACCGCCTGCAGAGAAGAAACAGAAGATTAATACATACAAAACCAACAGAGCCCTATTACTCAGAGCTACCCATCGTAAGAAACATGTTAAATCTACCGCACGTAAGCTGACAAAATAGTAACAAAATTAATCTCGACTTGAAAATAATAGTAAAAAGAGTATAAGCAAATGTAATACCACCAAAAGTGTATAACATATCAACGCAATATTAACTTTATTAGTTTGTATTTTATTTTCTGATATTTCAGCCGGTTGGTGGTAGTTTGATCTTCTTCTTAGTTCTTTTGCTGCGGCAATTGATCTTTCTACTTCTAACGCGCTGTTAACTGTTTCTGAAAATGATAATAGTATACCTATTCTGGTTTGAAGTTCTGTTCTTAGCCCTCTAATAAAACAATCTACTGCGCCTTTTTTTAATTCTTCTATAAAATTGTCTTCTATTTTATTGAATTCTGCACTCAAAATATTTTTATTTTTATCTTCATATGCGTCACTGACTCTATAAGAGATTTCCTTTACTCTATTTGCATAGGAGAGCACTTTTTCGTTTTCCCATTGATAAATGTTACCTAATTCTTCATAAGTTGGTAAACCGTTTTTAATTATGCCTAAGCTGTTTTTAGTTTATTTATTAGGTCATCTACTGAACTGTAAGTATAACCGTAAATATATTTTCGAGCTTCTCCCGAAAGCTTATTTCTGAGAAGTTTAACCAAATTTGCTTCTACTTCTATGTCTGGTAGCATTAAACTTGCTTCTTCGCATGACTCAACAAAATAATTAAAGGGGACGTTATTTGTTCCACCGAATAATGGGATGACATCCAGTGCTTCTCTGAGTGACGGTTCAGCCGAGTTGCGGCCCGCGGTCAATTTTCCTGAAGATGAAAATCCGAGTTGCGTCCCGCGGTCGATTCAAGAGACCCGTGCCCCTACAGTCCTTCTTTCCCTCTCTACTCGACACTTTCCTCCTTAACTTTCCATGATTTTACACAAGTGGCGGCCGTCATTTTTCCTTCACACTTTTTCCAGGCTTAGGACTGGCAGCTTTTACTATATAAGTAGATTTTTTATGCTGGTGTGTTTAAAAAATGTAGGGAAATATGCATTGTCAGTAATAATTATAAAGAAGTGATAATTACAGTACTGATAATAATATACTATACATATAATAAAATATGAATTATCAAGCTAGAAAAAGCTATCGTCAATTCCATAAATACTTTACTGAAAAAATAAATAACCAATAAATAATTGAGCTAGTAAAAGCTCTCGTCAAGTGAAATAAATTCTGAAATAAGCTGCATATTTTCCCATGTATAAGGCATTTATTTTACTTTGAGCTAAGACCTAGACTGGTAAAAATTTATTTGTTTGAATTTTAATGGTGTTTAGTGAATCATGAACATCTAATTGATTTCGCGGTAGAGTCGGAACGATATTTCTTCCCGCATGACCGATATTTTTGCGGATGCAACTAACATCGTCAACAGTTAAAGTTTCGACGTCATCATTTTGCAATTCTCTATGCAAAAATTTTGAAGGCTTTTGAGAAATGTCATCTACTGCTTTACGTTTAACAGAATTGCTTAATTTTTGTCGATTAAGAACATTTTCCTTCTCAGGTTCGTGATTATGATTAGTATTTTTCTCAATAATTTCCTTCCACTTCTTTCCACCCCCACCCCTCCCTATGGTGGTGCAGTGGGAGGAGAAACGTTGAAATGAAACTCAGATAAGCGAATAGAATGGAATAGTAGAATAGAATAGTAGAATAGAATAGTAGCGAATAGAACAGTAGAATAGTTACAAGATTTTGCAACCAAGGTACTAATAATAGCTTGATTGGTTGTTACATTTAAAAATGTGTAATTTACAAATTAATTATCGACCTTTTATAGCTGATAATCCTTTATCAACGTTCTGGAGGATTTTCCAATACACGTATTTTCGTAGCACCTTGTATAAAACGACATGCATACTGCATACATGAGGGGTGCGGCGGCTATGGTCTGGTCTGGTCGGCGGAGAGCCTGGCAGTCACTCAATGAATTATTGGCCATAATAGCAGTGGCAGCAAGGTTGGGCCCCTCTTCGCTTGCATCTTGGGCCCACAGATCGACTCGCTGGAACTGCAATACGATGGTCGTCCATGGGCCACGCCGGACCATGCACCCAAAAGAAGAAGGTCCGCATTGTTGTTACTGTTGAACACGCTCAGTAGGCCAATTTTTGCACTTCCTTTTCTTCATTTTCTCCTGCTTTGCAATCGGAGCTTTGCGAGTTTATGTGCACTGATCATTCTCCAGATTTATATGAGAAAGACCACCAATAATTCGAGACTTGTGGAAGTCACTCACCACTCTCCTTTTCCTTCGATACGGATTTGAGCTAAGTATAAATAATATATATCTAAGTATAAATATAGTATCTAAGTATAAATAATTTGACGTGACTGCAAAGGATTTCAAGTGATTGCAAATATATTCAAGTTATTTCAAAAGATTCCAGCTCGTTGAAATGGGGGTGGGTCATTCGTCCAGAAATTTGTTGTGTGAATATTTTATATACTTAATCGCGCTGTTCTTTTGCCAAATGAATGTGTTCCTTTATAAAATGTATAAAAGACCAATCGTTCGTTTTATATCTTTTCATTTTCCAACTTATCTTTCTGTATGAATTTTAAAGAAAGTTTCAAAGTTTGGTGAAATATTTAAAGACCAAATCGTCGTATTGTAAAAAAAATGGAAAACCAACCAGTCATTTTGTTTAAATTGTTCAAACCGTACAAACACTTAAAGTGTTAAATCGTTTGATGCTTTGTACAATTTAAGTAAAACGACGTATTGGTTTGTAATTTTTTCAGTTCACTCCGGAATGATATTTAAAGGTTTTACAAAACGACAAAATGTTCTTTAAAATTCATAAAAAAAGATTAATTCGAAAATGAATAGATACGAAACGAAAGACTGGTCTTTTATAAATTTTACAAACAAAAAAGAGAGATTACTCTGACAAAACAATGTGCGAAACAAATTGTGAATAACTTTACATGATTTTAGGTATGTCAGATTGTAAAGGATTGTACGAGATTTTAGATGACTGAAAAATATTACAAAAAATTGAAAGTGAGTGCCAAGGAATGCATGCAAGAATTATACACATTATTGCATGAGATTACAGGTTGTTTCAAAGTAGATCTCACAGCGGATTTAAAATACTAATCACTAAACAAATACAATTTTTAATTATTTAGAAGTATCAAAAAATGGTAGCTTTTTAAAATTAAACAACAGTTTAAACATTAAAAGTTCAAAACTGAGAAATTCTAATGCACAAAGTTTGATGTTAAAAAATATTTAATTTAACCGTAAACTATCTACAATTAAAAATAAATCATTTTCACGGTAAAAGTGTTCAATATTGAACTACTTCAAAGTTTTGAAATGAAATATAAGAGATACTAATTTTTTACATTTCACATCAAACAATTTTCAAATGTTAATTTGAATTAATTTTGTTCAATGTCAAATTTAAGCCTCAAACAGTGAACAAGTTAATTTTGAATGAACTTGAAATTGACATATGTCTAATGATATGCCCTTGCAGTCGAAAGATTATTCACAAATATTCTTCCAAAAGTGAACACACTCTAACTAATTATATTTTTATTATTATACGATTATGCCATATATCCCTTTCGAGGTAAGCGTAACTCTGCACTCGGTGAGGAAGGAAAAATGAGGAAGAAAATGTGGGAAGGAATTGATCTAGAATTCCGGCGATATTTATTTAAATAACACGTTCGTTCCACAGCGCTTGTTGAACAAACTCTCTAGTGATCACGGCCCTAGTGAAAAGTCTCCAAAAGTCATTATGTAAAGCTCTCCACTCAGGCCCATTAGTATCCAAGGTCTTTTGTTTCATACATCATTCACTCCACTGACACTCTTCGTCATGCATTTATTATAAACTATTTGTCGCCACACGTTCATTTCTTTACATACCTTTCTAATAGCTTCCATCACGTATTCTAAATTCTCAATTTAAAATTCTAAAGTGTTCGAAATTGAACAACTATTCGTTTGCAATCGTGATAATGTGCACATTTTTGAATTGCTGAACTAAAAATTATACAATCTTCAATCGGGAAAAGTTGAACAAAGTCTAATTACCCTTTCAAAATTGCAACATTTCAAAATCATTTTAACACTTGAAATTAAACTATTATTAATTATTTATTATAAACGTCAAATTTTCTGGATTAAACAATTTGAAATCAATTATGTCAAATTTAATTATTAAATTTTTGGTTACAAGAATCTTTTTTAAATTGGGAAATGATACAGAGTAAACTATTTGTAAATTATTTTTAAATACGAAACTTAAAGAAGTTTTTAATAAAAAAATTTCAACGAGGAGTATTCAATATTGAAAATAATACCATTTTAAGCCTTTAATGTAATAGAAGTCCAAAAAAGTGAACAATTTGTCATTTTTCGTATTAAAAATAACAAATATATTTCAATTGAAATTTTTAAAAAATAATTATTTTTTTAAAAAGCATGTAAATTTCAGGCCTGAAAATTAAGAAGTTTTCGAAATTGATTAATATAAAATTTATGACTATAAGAAGCTCAAATTAAGTTGGTTGAGTCTAAAATCTACGCATTAAAGTCAGTAGGACACAAATACGAGCTCCAAACTGGTAACACAGCGATTTGCACGATTTTAAGTTCTATAGTTACCAGTAATTACAAAGGTGATTTCAATATGACTGCAATAACCTATCAACACCAACTGCGGAAGTCATATACCCTTATATAGAGTTAACGAAAAAATTCTAAGCAGGCTTTATAATTTCTATCTTCAAGGTAGTAGTAGTAGCCAATGTATCAGAGACGTGATGATAAGATATAAAACTAGTTTAATTAACTCGTCCTTGATGTAATCACCGGGTGTTAACCAGTTTAAATTTTTAGCTAGACTGAGGAATTTACTGATAAGGAGTTGATAATCCGTACTGGATCCATCATTTGAGAAACTTGATCAATATCTTTTGATAATACTAATTATTTACTCCAACATGATGAGTTGTCTTAAACAATTAGCTGATAAGATTCAAAAATTTAAAATTCATTTAATTAGTTGGGATCCAGTTTATTGCGTGTCCAAACATTCGCCAGGATTGCGAATTGTGAATATGGACTAAACGAGAAATAATTTCAAGCACAAACTTTTAAGCTTTTAAACACTTAAAAATGTTTAATTACATTGAAACTTCAAAGTGAAACTTTCATTCCATATATCTGCAGGCTTAGGTTGCGAAACTTCATTTTACTGTACAATCGACAAGGGCGAATGAACTATTCAGATGGGTTTCACCGATGAGAAATCCACGACAGTTGCAAAACTCTTGTCTGCTAAAACCATCCGTCGTTTTAACATTTAACCGTATGCGGAATTACTTCGATTGATTGAAAAAATATTAGTTGAGCAGAGAAAGAAACGTGAGATACATAATGAAGTGAATTCAGCTTACTGCGTTGTTTAAATATTTCTTTAGTCTATTAATGAGTTATTTTTCTGAATAAGAGATACATAAAAGGGTAAAAATCTCATATTGAAAAACTTTGGGAAATATACCATTTTCCGAAATGTAAGAGATAAGAAGCAGAATTGTCTGAAAAGTTTTAAAAGAGATTAATCGTAAAAAATGACAAGGCAAGAAAGCCTTATCAGAATTTACAAATTGTAAAAGGAGAACGAAAAATAAATAAAGACAAGAGCACTTCACCTTAGAAAAAAAAAGGTACTCAGAGTCAATCTTATAAATCCACGTGTGCGAAACACCGGCATGTATTTGCGATAAAGCGCACCAACATATTCGATAAGTTATATCGAATCGGTCAGACCCTTACATTTTTCTTTAGTTTTACTATAGTTGCCTTACAATGTATAGATGCAAAGTATCTTTTACATGTAAGAACCTGCTGGTTCAGTGGCGTAACTATAAAATGCCTCGAATGCTGAGACTCTTCAAATTTTTTTAAATTCTCGCTCTCACATT
>JAWWLR010000054.1:19684164-19696896 GCA_035041075.1 Acraspis erinacei
AAAATTGTAGATATTTTAAAAACTTTAAATTCTTCTTTTACACTTTTTTCACGTATCTGTCGTGTTTAGCGTCACATCGGAATATTCGATTTTTGGACTGCATTTTCTATGGATAAAACCAAAACAATTGGCCAAGCAATGCTGGATACCGAACTCGTTCCTTTTTTAGGACCCAAAAAAAGATTTTCAAAGCTCGATATGATCTTTTATTTTTTTTTTAGAGTTATCGTCTTTACGGAGGAACGCACAGACAGATAGACGCCATCGCCAAAACTCGATTTTCGGCTTCAGAGGGTCTCAAAACGTGTAGATACGGTGAAGAACTGAGGTGCGAAGTTTCTGAAAAGTCTAATACCTTCTCAATAAAATCCGTGGAGAAATCATCAAGTTTCTTGTTGGTTCCAGACTCAGGCCAGGCTGGCGGCCCCTAGCCTGGGCAATGGCTCGAGCTTGGGCCCGGCTAGTGTAAAAGTTCTTAAAATTGACTGAAGATGGAGAAGTACTATACTCTTTTCTTACTTATTACTCTCAAGTTTTAGGTACCAAACTTTACAAAGTGGCAATCATTGAAAATAAATTAATAAAAATTACTGAAATAAAAAACAGTCTACAGGTCCCGAAGCATCGAGCAATCGATAGTATCCTTTACTTACAAGGTGAAAATTCAAATAAGAACTTCTATTAATTGTAGATAATATTTTCACATTAAGATTGCACTTGACTAACCTCAAATAGAGAAAAAAATTTCGTTGATTTATAAAGTGTAAACACGTTGTTAATTTATATGATGACGTTTAAGACTTTAAATTATATAAAAATATATGACGGACGTGAATTTATAAATTATTGTATATAGATTTAGATGATGCAGATGATGAAGGAGAATCAAAACCCGGAGAGATAATGAATGAAATACCACTATTTGGAAATCCGAATCAGATTGGAGAACACGTTTTAAATTTCGAACCTCTGTAATTTCATTTGCCAATGTAAATAAAAATAAAAATATTTTTATGTAATTCCGACTTATAATTCAGAAAATAAAGAATGGCAAGGAATCGATTATAAACTATGGCCCAGCATTGGTCAAGCCTGGGCCAAGCTGGGCGATTAGGCCTGGCCCTGGACATATTTGGCATTTCACTGGAGCTCGGCCCAGACTAGATCATGAGGCCAGGGACTAGTTTTGCCAAACCTGGGCCCTGCTTGGGCCATGCCAACATTTCTGTACGATAAATTATGAGAATGTAAAAAGTTTCATTTATTTTAAGTAAAGTCATTATATTTTAGTATTTCATCGTTTCACTATTATTAAATGAAGAGCAATTTTTTTACTTTAATAAAAGAAGTGCATATAAACATTAAACATAAGATCTGTACATACAAATGTAAAGATTCAAAATGCTAATTACTTTTCCGGAAAGTAATGAAACTGGTTAATGGTTTTTTTACAATATCCCGTGCAAAAACTTCCCCATCTTTCCCTATTTGAAGATGGTTTCTGATGAGGCGCCTATCAGAATATCTAGCCTAGAAAAAACTGATGGGTGTCCTGTCAGATTATAGTGAAGAATTCCATGATTCGTATACGTATGCAAAATCTATCTGTATCTAATGGGCCCTGAACAGAGAACTCCTAAAATCAGATGTGCCTATAATATTAGTTTTGACATTTTTGAAGGTTTCTGTATGCAGAAATAATTTTCTTATAAGTATTTAAACTCGTGATTCTCGAAACTTGATTTAGGGCAGTAATGAATATTTTCTTCGGGGGCAGGCAGATATGTTTCAGTTAAAGTTAAAGAGGTTATGTCAAGTACAGTGTGTTCTAAAATGTCTAAAAAGTTTAAATACAACTGTCGCGAAAAGAATTTTGTCCCCTTTTTTTAAGAAAAAAATGCTAGCTTTCATCATTATGAAGAATTGTAAATGTTCAGAAAAAATTATATTTTATTTCAGTCTTAAACGTTTTAAAATGGTCTAAAATATCTAAAAACCAAACCTTAAACGAAAGTTTAAAAAATGTAATTCTTAAAAAATCGTGAAAATTCACGATACCAAATTTATAAATTCCGTCGTTAAAAATTTAAAATGTACATAAAAAATTACATTTATTGTCATTGTAAAAAGTTGTAAAGTATTCTGCAATGGGAAAACTGATACATTAAACAAGGAAAAATTTTAATCGATTAAAATTATTTATTTCATAATGCTTTTATTGATATTCCTGCTAACAGTTCATGTATTTTACAGTTACATAACGTCGTATAATAATAAAAAATTAGAAAAAGAGAGCATAAAATTTGGTATTTTAAGTTTTCAGAACTGTAGCTTATAAGGTTAACTTTTTCATAGAATTTCAACTTGTTGGTTTAGAGCAGTGATTACGACTCCTGATTTCTAGTTGATAGATTTAGGTGTAGATGTAGGGGTTCGATACCCCGTAGTTTTTTTCCCCATATCGTTAGAGTACAGCAGTAGTGGGTGTTAAAATTAACCAAAATGTTTTATTGAAATTTCAATTATTTAAATTATAAATGATTGACGGACGATATACAGCCGTATGATGATGAATGGATAAAAGTACTGTCTGCCAGTAGCGTGACAGTACCCTGTAAGACGCAGTGGCCCTTCTCTTTAATTGGCTGTAGGCGGGCTGACTCCACTAGAACCCAACTAGAAAATCTAGTAGGTCCCACATGGCCTCAGCGTTACGTTCTAGATGAGGCTCCGACTATTTTACCCCTCTATAACCCGATTCAGAGATAGGTAAAACTAGTCGGGGCCCCACTAGAGGCATTTCGAAATTTCTGCACGGGATAGACCCCTAGAGAATCTTTTGAACAAATCAAGGATTGGGGTTTTTCAACATTTTCATTTGGCCTTTGATTTAGCTAAAAGTTATACGTTGTGTATTCTCTTTCGGCATATTCTTCCAGATTTAAATTTTCTCTTTCGCCATATTTTTCTCCATAGAGAAAGGAGTACCTAACCTCATTTCGCCACCAGGAATCGAAGAACTACATGCAAGAGGGCAAATCACAATTCAGCATATTTTACAACAAAATTTGCAGTTTTTAAAGGTCAATATTTAAATAGTCCTTTTTCTGTATTCTCCCATCAATGATTTGAAATACTGAGTTTACATAACAGTATCAGGTAGCCTTTCCCAAAAACAAAAATACGCGAATAAATTCATTGTTTTTCTTTTTACCCCCTGACATTCAAAATGTAGCTTTTTAGAATACGAATAAATAATCAGCCCATGTACGTGAAACAAAATTCATTAAGCGGAAAGATATAACTAGAAAATAAATTAAAACATAAAAGTGAAATTGAAAACACGATATTGTAAGTATAAAAATATCTTTTATCCACCAAATCTAAAGTGGAATTACTCATATCAAACCTTTTTACACAAATCTTTTAACCCTATAGTGATATACAGGGTGGACACGCTGGGGCTTACCAAAATGTATGCAATCCGTCTTACACGCCAATTATATTCTTAAGGGCGTGAATGCGGGGTTTCATACTTTTTGGTAGGCCCCAGCGTGTCCACCCTGTATATTCCACGGCAACGTAAAATAAAAAATATGCAATCAAGAGAAGCGAATCTTCATCGGAATAAATATCGCTTATATTTATCATAATGAGAGAAAAAGTTATTATTTAAGTCCAATACTTATTGCGGGTACTTTCCCCTTATTTCTGGAGTCTTTTCGGGGTTAAGCGAAGCATATACCTATTATGCAAAACGGGAAAAAGAGCCTGACCCACGTATGAATGGCTGAAACGAGGGGATGAGGTTCTGAAAGAAAGAACATTCAATTCATTTTCTCACAATCGTCGTAAATAATTTACGTTCTCATTTTTATGTTTGCATTACTGACGCCGTACTAACTGTTGACATGTGAGCTATTTTACTTCAATTTAGACGGTTTCTCTTATTGAAACTTGTTTTACTTTATCGAAATTATTTATGAAAAAAAACTTAGCCCAGGCGCTGGGGAGCTAGCTTGCATTAAATCCGGAAAAGTTAGTTAGTGTCAATATTTGTTCATTTTGGTGTTCTCAACAACATACTAAATTTGCACAAAGATAAAATGGCGGCTCGCTCGAACTGCTTGAAAAAAGAAGATTTAGTTTAACTAGTACCTTTTGTTGATTTTAAAGAAAAATATTTTTTCAGTGTACGGAGCATCTGGAACAGGTATTTCTTTGGGTTCTCTCCGTTATACCCAGTTCACGACATCAAGGACCAAGAGTAACATGACTTGTTACACCTTTAGCTACAGCAGAAGCAGGACGATAGTCTCATCTTCGCGCTTAACATCAAGTACAAACTAGGTGCGGAGTCTAGAAGAATCCAGAACACTGGGGATGGAAGTGAACTAAGGCTGGACTCACTTCAGTCAGGACAACGAAGGATCCTGCTCCAAAGGTTCTTCTGAAATTTCTATTCTGCCAATGCAAGAAAAGATGCGGCACAGCATGCGGTTGCATAAAAGTAGGTTTGAAGTCATCGGGAACCTGTTATGTCACATGCGGCAAGTCTCTCTGCGGCTATTCACACCTGAGTCATTTCATATCTGCAGCATGTCACACCTGAACCATGTCACTTCTGTGGCATGTCACAATTGCGGCATATCTACCTAGCGGCTTCTCTCCCGCGCGGCATTTCTCACAGTGAAATTGACATTTTTGCGGTATCTCCCACCGCACCCCTGTCACTGATCACAGGAATAATGTAAGGATACTCCCCTACCCGGCTACCCGTTTTCCAATGTCGCATGGAGGCGGGTAGGCAGCCTTGTGACTTATAAAACAAATACTGTAAGGTCACACCCCTACTCCTTTGCAACGTCACGTGGGGCGGGAAGGCACCCCTATGAATGGCAACAGAAATAATATTGGTCGAAACCCTTTCCACTGGTGAGAGAAGTCGCTAGGTACAGATGCCGTAGTTGTGACATGCCGCAAACGAGACATGCCGCAGATGTGACATGTCGTAGATGTGACATTCCGCAGATTTGAAATGCCACAGGTGCGAATTGTCGCAGAAAGACTTGCCGCATGTGACATGATATGGACGCGAAGTCATGCATAATTTGCATTCACTGTACTGGAGGTTCGTGTGAGAAGGATCCTGAAATCTTGGATGACTCAGATGATGGAGAAAGCAAGACTATTGTCGACGAATTATTGAAGATATTGGAGATAATGAAGGCCGATAATAAAGGAGATAAGGATCAACAAGAAGAAAACACGGAAGAGGAGGAAAAAAGTCAACGAATTCGTGTATTCGAAGAAGAAATCAGCGAATCTGGATCGTCAAGAAGAACGAGGTGGAAGACAAGAATGAATGGAAAACTAGAAATGACTGTGAAGGATCAAAGAGTGCGAGGTGATAAATTTTGAAAAGATCAAAGATGGATGAAAGACGCCCTGTTCACTCTACATCAATGGTGGTGTGGAAACGAGTATATAATAATTATATATATGACAAGAACTATTTTACGTTTCCAATAAACCAAAACAAAATTATTTCCAAAAAACTGATTTTTGGCATATTTGTTTCAAGGTGGCGGAAAGAGCCACCATTTTATTTTTGTGCAAATTTAGGACGTTGTTTAGAACATAAAAATGAACTTAAATTGGCAGTTACTAACTTTTCCGGATTTAATGCAAGGTAAAAATACCTAGCGCCTGGACTAACTTTTATTTTTAGTGTTGTAGCAACAAACAAAAAATCCTCAATTTTGCGACAGCGATATTTATCTGATGGAAAACTTCAGCTTGTCCCTGTTTGTTAAGTTTTACTTTATTATCTCGAGCCATTCACTTTTTCCCGTGAGTACAGTTTTACCTTCAGGAGAGAATGGATCGAGTTGGAATGAGAGAGAGAGAGAGAGAGAGTGTGTGTGTGTGTGTGTGTGTGTCGCTTAAAAGTTAAACTAAATAAACGAGGATACAAGACAAATTCAAGGGTGCACGTTCCTCTAATGCCACAACCTATATCGCAGTATAACAAGGTTTGTGCCCGAGGATACGAAACCTTGAAAAATAAAACTCTATACAAGACTAATTTTATGTTTCATGTGAATTCTAGATGCCAAGAGCTTCAATCTAACTTAGTTTGACATGCCGAAAGCTTCAATTTAAGAAATCGTCGAAGAAAATTGGACTAAACAATAAGCTTCCAGCATAGGACTCTAAGAGCCAAATTTTTCTGATTCTTCTTTTTTTCATTTTTTTTTATTTAGAATAGAAAACTATTTTAGAAAAACACTAAGCATTCGGTTTATTTGCTTTTAATTTTATAAAATAATCTGTATCTGGATATGATTAGTTTCAAATATTCTATTATTTTAATATTCTAATTTTAAAGAAGATCGGTTCGACTTCAAGATACGGCAGTTGACATGAAAAGACTTAAACACATATCCTTTTTTTTTAAATATTTTATCATTGCATTGGTAGGGCTATTAGCATAGACATTATGCATAGCCATCGATCGATAAAACTTCCCAGTCAAATTGACACTATCCAAAGGTGGTGTCGATCGAGTGGTTAAGGTCGAAATCCAATTTCTTTCAGGTGTTTATCGGATGGTTCGAGGTAACCCAAACACTTTCCTAATTACTTTGTGTATCTGTACCGATTAATCAGTTTTATTTCTCTAGGCTTCTAAATATTGGGGTAAGCAGATAAAATATAGACAGAAAAAAATTGCTCAAATTCCGTAATGTAAATTCTAGCAATTGATAACGATTTAATGAACATTTTACCACTCTCATGGCAAATCCAGTGAGTTGGAGCAAATTGGTTCATTAGAGAAACCGAATAATTTTCTTCACCTAGTTTAACTTTATTTTTTGCCTTTTGTAGGAAAGAGGAAGCAATTTCTATTTTTATTTCTGAACGGGGAAAATACTCAGAAAAAAAACCCAAAAATAAAAAACTTTAAAAAATGAAATTTCAATTACTTATCTAATTAATTACTAATCATCGAAAAATCATTGCATAAATTACATAATGAGAAAGTTACTATATATTTATTTTTAGTTTTTTTTAATTATTAAGTTGTAGCTAAAGTTATTATTGACTGTATATTACGAGGAAACAAAACCCTGAAATTTTTAGCTGCAAAATTCCATATTTACAGATAGGGGAGGAGGTTGAAATTTTGTGAAAATTATATCTTATACCAAAGACATACGATGTACAGGCAGTTTCGTTTTCATAATAAAACCTTGGTTTAATCATTGTATAATTGAATTTACTTACAGAAATTTACTAAACATTCCGAACCCCTTTTGTGACAATAAAGCGTAAACTACCCCTAAAACCGTGAGAATATTAAGCCTATCGCTCCCAGAATTTTCAATCATGAGCTCCGTAAAATCTCGTGCGAGTTTTTTCATGAAAAGAATTGGCAACCTGTGTTGCAACGATAAATTAAAATATAACTTCCGGGACATTGGCACTGTGTGCCGCGTGCCCTGTTTGTACAGTGGTGTAGTAGGAAAAGATGTTCCGAACGCGATTAGCCGCGATCGATCAACGTGAGGTTTCGAGTATAAAACCCGTAAAAAGAACAGACGGATTTTTTGCTACGCCAGACTATTCCTATTTCCTTTGAGAGATGTTTGCACATTTACTTACTAATTTTTGTAATTTATTAACTGAGAAAGATATTTCGATGATTCGTTTCGTGCTCATTATTCTAAGAAAATGGTGTGTATGTCAAGAAAAAGAGTGTAGACGTTTTTATAATTATTTAATTCTCCTGAAAAGACTAAATTTTTTCCAAACAATCGAAATGGGCGTTTTTATGTCAAAGTAAAAAAGACTTTATTGAATATATGAATAAATTTTAGAGTCTTTTCGTTTTTGTGAAGTATTTAACGAAAACTGAAATATTATTACACTTTGTCATTCTATTTTTTTAAATTATATTCACTGTGATATAAACTACCGTCGGAAATTGTCGGTACGATCAGCGAAAGTACTATTAAAAATCTCTACTGACTTTGAAACGTTATTACTCGTTCAAAAAGAGAAACTTTTTTCTACAAACCATTCGAAAGCTTATCAAATTACATGTCTGTTGACCCAAAATATAAGTATGTTTGACCTTTTGGAGAGAAAGCACTGCATGAGAAGTTTTAATAAAATTCAAGATTTTCTCGAATTTTGTACATTGACTTCAACTAGCGGCAAGGCCTAGGAAAGTTGTAGCGAAATTCTCAAATTTGTACAAATTAGCCTTTGGAATCTTATCTTTAATTTAAGCTTATTAAACTAAAATATTCTTCACGAGTTCTCGAGATAAAAATGTCCAAGCTTGTCTGCGCCGAATTTCAGTTGCCAGGCGTCAGTGGTGCTCGCAGCCAGACACTCGACGCAGACACGCTTGGAAATTTATTGTCATATCTTGCGAACCTCTAAATATTATTGAAGTTTTATTGACTTCAATTGCAGATGAGATTTCACAGATTACATCCTGTCAATTTCAGCTTTACCATATTATAATTTGAGTTTAAAAATGGTTTAAATTTGAAGTTTCCAACATTAGAAATCTGTTAATAGTTTCAAATTTAGAAGATTTTTTGAAATCACATTCAAAATTGTTCAATTTTGAGCCGTGTTTCTAAAATTTCTTAAAATTTTAATTTTTTTAAATGTGCATGGTAATCACTTGCAATCACATTCAACGTGGCAATGGAATAAAATTAGTTTATTTTACGGATTATAATTTTAGACGAAATGAATAAACAAATTATATTTGCAAGATAAAATAATTTATTCAATAATTTTTGTATTTTTGGCTGAAGTTTTGTATAAAAGTAATTTGGATTTGAATGTAAGCGAAATTCGAATTGATGCTGTGAATAGATGAACTTTCATAATCCGAGAATTCACACGAAAATCCTTTTGACCATGTACAAAGGAAAATTCGAAGTTTTGCATATAACAGAAAAGTTAATCTTACCTGCTGTTCTTCCACGAGTTCTTGTGCCGACGATCGAAGTCTGCGTGTTACATGAATTTTGTGCACACAGAGAAATATCCAACGGATTTGTAGTTACGTTTATGTTCGGTTTTACGGATTTCTGGTTGCATTTTGCATCAAGGGAGGAGCTCTTTTCCTTATCAGGTGTTGACTGAGAATTTTTTCTAGATGGGCCATTGGATGTTATATGATTCACGGGACTCGTGCACAACTTCTCTTTCTCTTTAGCTGCGACCAATGCTAGATGAGAATTGATCTGTTTTGGATCTGGTTGACCGGCGTCCACTGAACCTCTTACTGGAGTACTGAAAAAAGTTGTTTTCCTTATTTCGCTTGTTGGTCAAAATCAATTATAGGAAAGTGGCCGAAGTGGGTCGGCTAATTTTTGAAGTCGTATTTAAGCTCAAAATTTACTAAATTCGAATGAATGTGGTACAAAGTATTTTCTACAGTGGATATTTCTAAACTCGTCTGGTCACAGTGGGCCGGTCGCCGTATTTTATTTAACACAGTATACAAAAAGTTATTTTTCATAAAATTACAAGAAAAAGTATTTAAAACAGTCTATTTATGGAACAATATTATAAAATAACGAATTAAGTATTCAGTTTACGTTCTCTGAATGATGAAAACTCAGTATGTTTTGCTAATAGGCTTTTAAAATTTTCTAACCTATATGAAATGATACTACATGGTTTCTAAAATGCGTCTTAATTTGACTTAGCATTTACAATCTTTTATCATTATTATTAAATACTTGTTCCACTGAAACTTCTCGATCAATTTTTCCAACCAATTATTGATATAATGAGGCTTACAAGCAAATTATTTATATTAAATTATTCATACAATTTAAAACACTTTATGTGTTTAGATTTTCTACTTGAGACACTTAGAAATATTAATAAGAATCATAGATATTTTTAAAGCCGCCTATTTCTGTGCAAATATACTTAGTAAAGTCAAGGTATATTTTTTCAGCATAATCTCAAAAAAGCTTTTGAAAGTAGGGTCTTCGTATATATTTATTAATCCCTAAATTTTAAAATAAATTGCTGAACTGATTTTTGAAATAATTGATAAAACCTAATGTCTACAGCGAACCACTGATGACTTCCTCAAACCTTTTGGTATCAACGCAAAATTGGATACAAAAAACTGAATACAGCAAATTCAGAAAACATGAAAAATGGATCATTTTTAGCACCAGTTCAGTTGACCTGTAGCTTGCAATTTTTCAAGAAAGTTTGATTCATTATTTATTTTTAATGATAGTTCACTTTTCATGTCCAAAATTCGAGTTTTTAAAATTTCAATCAACTTTACAGGTGGAAATACACGATTGGCCCAGTACTCGCCCAATACAGATTTCTGTACTCCCAGTACTGGGCGTCTGTACGGGGCCAGTACTAACTTGTAAATCTTCGCAGTACTGGCGTGTAGTATAACCGTGTAACGGATATCAGTACTGGTTCTGTACTTGCATCTACATTATTAATTTATCATCTGAATGTCGTCGGAATATTATTTAAAAATACAAAAATTGAATCTTCTTTTAAACTTTTTCATTAATTTTAACATCCACTATTCTTATATTCTAACGATTTGGCAGAAAGGTATTTAAACAATAAATAAATATTGATAGCGGGTATTTATAACTATATCTAAACCCAAATCTATCGCCTAGAAGTTGGCATAAACACTCTAAACTTACAGAATTGAAATTCAATGAAAAAAAACCATCCTCATAACCCACAGCTCAAACAAGTTAAAAAAGGTAATTTTTAAACCCTGTTTTTCTTATTAATTGTTTATCATTATATGACTCGAAACAGATGCTCCTTATTTACTGAATTAACCAATGAAATCGTCTTCTCTGGGTTTTCAGTGAAATCCTTCATTACTGATTGAAACAGTTAAACTTTCACTGATTCAATTAAAGAGAGATTCCATTTTTTTTAGGAAATTTGCATTCATTAATTGAAGGGACCGCGGTCGAAACCTGTTAACTTGCATTTCAGAAATTTTACATGGCGAAGGAAAATCGTTGTTATTTTTGGAATTTTCAATATTGTTTTTAACTGCAACATTTTGTTTGGTTAATTTATTAGAGAAAAATAACACACGATAGTTTTATAACATTTGAATCGGAATTGAACTTCATATGTCAATTGTATGTTTTATAACTACACACACACACACGCACTCGCTGAAATGTGTCTCACTGGCCTATTATACGAGTAAACTGGGCCGTTGTGCGAAAAAGCACAGATATCTCATAAGATGCCACAAGCAGTTAACAGGCTTAGACGGCGGATCTATGCTCTAGATACCAAAACGCGATTTTCGAAAATCCATTAAAAAAAACTAAAAGGGATGTTGCCTTTTCGCTTTCGGGATATTAAGTGCATAAACAATTTTCCAGTAAATATATATAAAAAAAATCAATTTCGAACAAAATTTCTGTTAATAGGTAAGCAGATTAATCTTTAGTGTACTTTGAAAAAATTGTATGCATTATTTATTTCAATAAATATTTTAGTTTTCTGCCCAAAAATCAATGGCATGACTGTTCAGCCGACTTGTGGCCTACAACAGTCAACCGACTCCTTTTTTTCGACTCGCTGGAACCTATAGAATTCTAGCGATTCGATAAAAGATTTTAACATCTTTCTGTCAGAGGAAGTGCAGTCATTTTTTAGGGAATGTGGTTTCATCAATTGCTTTTAAAAATATAGTGCTTGCAATTCAAAGCATTCGATGTTTGTAACTTAATTGACGTGGAGCTTACACTATTAGATAGATTTTTACATGAAAATAAAAAACAGGTTTACTGTTATACTTATATTTATAGTCTCAATATCAACAAAAATTATATGCATCATATTTTGTTAAATCAAAGTTTTTCAAGTAATTGAAAAAAATATTAAGGTTTATAATTTATTAAATTAATTCCCGTGTAGAAATTTCCCCAGTTGGCCCTACTATAACAAGGTTTCTGGTCGAATCCCCGCCAGGCTACCCCTGGCTGGGTTTCATGGACAGAAACCGTTCAGGAGCCGGCCGGGCTACATTTTTCTTAAATCACCTAGTCCGGATGCGGTCGGTTACTGGCCGAGCCAACCCTGGTTAGATCTTATGCCCGAGAGCCGACTGGACCTTGGTCAGGATAATTTTTGTTTAGAAATTACACATTTTTCAAGAGCTGTGACTTTATTAAAGACGTAATTATAGATGATAGATGCAAATTTTATTTAAAAAGTATAATTAAACGATTTATTAGATCAGTGAAACAGAAATAAGCTTTTTTAAATTTTCTTAAAAAAACATTAAATTTTGTTGAGTGCTTTAACTTATTAACTAAAACTGTTATCGATTCTGCTATGTGCAAGAGCAGAAATGTTACCATTTTTATAATTTTCTTTATTTTCAGACAATTTTAGTCTGTATACTTTAAAATTTACCACCGTGTATAGCACCTTCTGCGCCTGGCGTCTGCTTAGAAATCAGTAATTTTTAGTTTCACACCTCGGACGAGGATACACGTTGCACTCACGTCGCGGCATTCCTTTCAATTTCTCAAATAAAATCGAGATCCATAATTAAAATTAACCTTATTTCAGTAATTAGTTTGAAACTCCCACTTAGTGCGCGGATAATTATTATTATTAATTAAACTACTGTTTTGTATTCGTTTTTTCCTTTCTTTCGTC
>JAWWLR010000054.1:19767211-19780496 GCA_035041075.1 Acraspis erinacei
TTAGTTGAAATCTTCTTTTTAATATCTGCGGAAGCTCTACTTCAATATCTAGATTTCAGTCCAATAGTTAAATCGCTAATATATTAACTAATAATATCTAGATAGTCTGTGCTAGTATCTATTTTTCTCCGTATATGAACTTTCGAACTATATCATATTTTCTTATTCCGATAAGACGTAGATTGATAGGACTGAAATTGATTCTCTAGTAGTTACATTAACGCGGAAGAGTTCTGATGTTACTTCTACAAACCTTACCAAGATATATTTCAGAACGCGAGGGATCTGCACCGATAATGAAGACATTATTATTGAGCTCCTCAGGAAAAATCAATTGAAAAAACATTAAAATTGGATAGGATCAGCATACTCGAGTCCTCAGGTCGACCTAATTTAATTCCGTCGCTAAAAAATTCTTCTTGCAAATACATTGTCGAACAAATCAGGAAGTTTGTAAAATGAAATTATTACCTTAGATTTGATATGACGTGATATTAGTTTTATGATTCGAATAAAAGGTCAAAAACATAGTTATGAGTTCATGAAATGGATTCAAATAGATGAACAGTTTTTTTTGACATTACTATCCATGGTTGCATAAAGAAAATATCGTAAATCAAGAATAGTTTTCTTCTCAATACATCTTAATAAATTGAACTAATTTATTTATACACGTCAATTTTAGATAAGAGTCTTAGTCTTATCTCTTTTAGATAAGAGAATTAGAGATAAGAGAGATGTGTGTGTGTGTGTGTATGTGTATTATGCTTAGCTTAATAAATAAATGTTGATTTCTTCATAGTTATTCATTTTCTACAAGCTTTGCTAAAGAAATCATATGGTTTATTGGCTCCATTCATATTCAGTTTCAATTAGTTTAATTTCATAATTTTTATAAATAATTTAAAAGGTCCTCTAATTTTTAAAATAACCCGAAGTTGACAAATCCAAATTCGAATTCTTATAAATTGCAAGTTTCAAAATTAGTATTCTTTTAGTTAGAAGCAGTTCCAAAATGGAATACCGCCAACGCATCAGTATTTAAAATTAAGGCTCTTTTTTATTCTCAATAATTGAGATGAGAATTATTAGTAATTTTACATCTCAGAATGACTTGAAACTGAGTGTACACTTATATGACAATATTTGCAAAATATAAGAAAAATGACTATTTAAAAAATAAAGAATATAAATATTTGCGTGACTAGTAAAATAAGTCCAGATTTTTCAATGTTCTGCAGTTGTTTGAGCTAAAATTCTGGGTCGGACAAGCGCAGTGGTAGAAGTCATCGTTCGACCAAACAGTCGGCTCCGGTACGTCTGGCTAAACGAGCCGTAAACTACTGTTGTCTGGCGTCGAAACAAGACGTCTACGAACGAATATATGCCTATTCACACAATTTTAATATATGAAAGTACAAAATCTTCTAATCATTTATGATTGATTCATTAAACAGATTTCAATTAAAAGTAGTATAAACATTCCAACATTTATTTCAATTATTAATAAATATATGATTATCTGATAAGTTATGATGATAAATAAAATATTTTGGCTCGTAGAATAAAAACTTTTGTCTCATGTTAAATTATGCAATTCAAAATTACTCTAAAAAATCTTATTTTAGTTCTTGTCGGGGCAACACCAACGATTTTTTTATAAGAAATATGAATATATCTTAGGATTGGCAAAAATACTCAAAGAGAGTTGCCGCCATGTGATTTGCCGCGAACGTAACTCGCCGCATATGTGACTTATCAAATATTTTTTAAAATGAGATGGACTTTATATTTTTCTAAATGAAAGCTGCCGCAATGTGATATGCCACAAATGCAAATTGCCGCAATGTGACTTGCCGTGGGTTCGCATGACTAAACCCAAAATATTTTCAAGTTTAAGCTTTTAAAGTAAAAAAAAGTATTAACAAGGCTTCCTTAATTAAATTGTTTTCGAATTACGTGATATAAATTAAAATTTTAGATTTCAATTTTATAACGTTTAGTGATGATAAATATATTTCAATAAGTGTCGTATCGTACAGTATCAAGTCACATTCAAAGTTATTAAGTAGATTTTTCTAAACTAAACAAATCAGATTTCTGTAGTAAAAAAAGAACTGTCATTTTCATCGTTCAACATATAACGATTAAAATTGTTTGCACCTTTAAATTTTAATTATTCTAAAGCTTTAAAAATGTTATGCATTTTAATTGGAAACTTCATAAGTTATTGGATTCCGACTTGAACAGTTAAAAACTAAACAATTCCTAGGTTCGTTTGAAAACCGAAACAGTCTTAAATGATTATCTTGAGAGTTAGTCGTTAAAAATAAATACGTTTAAAATTGTGCATCATGAATTCAAAAATTCAATTCTTTTAATTAGTTACAGTGAAACTCTGAGATAGGGCCCCCTGATATAGTTCTTCAGAGAATTGACGCCACGCCGCAAGTATGAATAAAAGAAGCTGCTGGGAGTGTGCGGTGCTCACACAGAAGTGAACAAACAAAAGCGTTTTCATCCGAAACGGCACTACAGTACCGTCCCATTTATCGCACTACAGCTTATCGCGACTTCCCCTACTCGCTTTGATCCCACTACCGACTTTTAAAAAAAATGTTGACATTCAATTTAATCTATTTAATAAGTTAGTTTCAATTCATCAATAGCTATCAATTTTAGAAAAAAAACTCAACCCAATTCGTTTTATATGGAAACAATTACATACCTTTCCAGTCCAGAGTACTCCATTTTTTTATGAATAAAACTTGTAATAAACCATACAGATTTTAGGATTAGTATGTAAAATTAACGTAATAACCTCCTAATGTTTTCTACTACATGTTTCCTCGACAGTCAAATGTTGATATTAACTTTTTTGAGTAGATTCGATTTTCTAAACCAATCAGATAGGAGGGTAAACCCAAAGGGTGAAAGATTTTGGATATGGTGGGGGAACTCACATAACGTGATAAGTGGGAGGGTACTGTATCTCGTTTGCTTCCCACCTTCACCAGCCCCAAAACCGGCACAGTCTCTAAGTTTCCCTGTATTTCATGTTGTGACGGCAGCTAACAAGATCTCTGCACATCGAGATCTAAAAAATAACATCAATTGCATAGGATGAAATTAATTTTTTCTTCTACTTGGAAATAATATATTTTTCCATGCAAACGGATCATCTTTATGATGCTTGAAGAGTGAAAAAATTATAAGATGTGGAACTGACGTATACTGTCATATTGACATAATAGAAATAGTCGCGAGACGAAAAAGACGCGAAAATCGAGCGGAAACATACAGGAGTTTCAATATGAACACAACGGATGAATGGTAGAAGATTATCATGTGTTTGAATATGCGTGCGCGTCGAGGGTTTGTGTGTGTGTTTGTGTGTGTAAGAAGTATGGAGTATGTAAGGCAGTATCTGAATCTCAGTTAATATGGAAATTAAGATAATGAGATCTTTTTCAATCAATTTTGCTTAAACTGCGACAAATTGACATTTAGAAAGGATTGCTTGATAATCTAAAACATTGCAGAAAATTGGAAATGCGAAGACGATAAATTGTAAAAAACGTGATAAAGCTGACGTACTTTGATTCGACTTACGTGGGCTCGATGCTCAGGAGTTGAGGGTGGATTCGGGGTATTTGGCAGTGAACCCCCAGAAGGGGTGCAGTGCCGCAGCCGCGCCAGGGCCGTACGAAGGCCCTCCGTCACGAGGCTCTTTTATTAAGCTTCCATGATACAGCAAACGTCGGCAGTCTCTTTTGATTTGAAGCAAGTAGTTCTCAGTCTGATACCACTCAGTGTATTTTCCCCCGATGATTGTTTCACCATATCAGGACGAAGATGATTAGTTTTTAGCACCAAACGCGAAATGATTTAACACTTCGATGCGAACAATTAAATGTGAAACATAAACTTATTAATTGAAAATACCTTTAAATTTCAAATCCAGAACGTATTAGGCACTATTTTTGGAATTGAAGTGGCTCAATCAATCAATGGGGCTCGATTTAACGAGTATGGTAACTATGTCTAACCTCTTTTCAAAGCCCTCTAGTTTAATAATTTCCGCGAGGATTTCTCCTTCGAGCTCGCGTGAAATTAAAGTGCTTTTGGCACTTTGAGCGATCGAGGTTAAGTGTTCTGTCCGTTCGTTAATTCGTTTCTGTGATTCTGCACGATGCGACTCTACAGCTAAACCCCTTAAACGAGACCCTTAGTTCGTCCGAACAACTCGTCTGGCTCTACTCACAGCCTGCTCCAGATCAGTCTCGTCGGCACTTTACTCTCGATAACGTAACGTAAATGTCCTTCCTCGATTTTTAGCTTATCTGAAACAATAAAATGAATGCATTTTAATATGGGGCCTCAGCTGAATTACAACTTCAAGGGGACAGATAAATTTATTTAGATATTTTTTTAACTAGTTTAGATGGACGATTTACAAATCGATTTAACTTTCATGTTCTCATAAGTTTTTATCAATGTTCCTAGACCTATTTTAACTTTTCTCAAAACTTACAACAAATTCCCGGTGGTTTCACAAATTTTTTCTGATTTTCTAAAAATTGACATGGTCATTCAAATTTAAAAAATAAAACCTTTAAGGCTGAATAATCTATAATTTGATGTACAGTGGAACCTGGATTTCCGTAAACAAGATGTGTGCGTTCCTAGAAATAATAGCCTCTGCATTTTGTTGTTGCGGGGAGCGCGGGACCGAAAGCGAGCCGGTGCTCAGTTAAGCGTGACAAAAAGCATGAGGGCCTCACTCTCAGCGCGTTAGTTGCATCAGATTGCGCCATGCGTCCCTATCCAACCAAAATTATTAAAGCGAGCCTCCCTTTTTACGCTCGAAGTCTCTACATTAGTGTCGAAGTTCACTGCAGGTCTAGCCCGAAACCGTTCATAAATCCAGGTTCCAGTGTATTTAAAATAAAATTTCATCGTAAGGGATCAGATACTGAAGAATTCTGAATTTAATTAATTTAGAATTGAGCAATTAAGAAACTCAAAATACAATATTTTACAAAATAGGTGATTTAAAAGTTAGACATTCTTCAAATTTTAAAATTAAAAAAAGACTTTAAAATTGTTTAATTTCAAAGCAGTAACGTAAAATTTACAAAAATTTACAAAAACTAAAGTGAAATTTTGTTTCACGTAAAGTTTTCCCTAAATTCTGCATCTAGGGGAAAACTGAGACGTGTAGGAGAAATTCTGAGGCCAGATTCAGATTCAGCGGCTCAAAATCCATACGGGTATCGTAGTCGCTTGTCTCGTGAAGACCACTTTTTTTCGCGAAAGATTATCCAGGCGAGGTTAAAAATCGAAAATTATCTTCGATTCATGTAAAGTTTATATGTCAATGTTAATTTTTGTTGCAATGAATCTTTCACCGGGAACCGTTGTAAACTTTATCTTTTATTTTTTCTGTGATATCTGGATATAATTTGACCCCAGGAACTCGAGAATGCAATTTTGAAAAAGATTCCGTGTGCGCGTGTGTATGTAACTTTTTTTTGTTTCTCATATCTCGAAAAGTAAAAGATCAATAGTAATAAAATTTTGACGAATTTTAGCTTTAATATTGAGAAAACACTGATGAACCAGTGATTTACCGATCTCGATTTGTTGAATCAGTAAGTGAGTCAAATATAACAGTTACGCGGCCAAGCCATGAACAGTAGTCTCATACATATATAGCCCGGACGCGTCTTCACATTTCACGCGAGAGAAAATGAACTTTATTCTGTACTAGTGCCTCAGTTCGACATATTTTGGGCTCGGCTGCAATAAGCAGAGGATATCGGCCGTGATATTTAAGAAAACAGTATCTACAAAAACAGCAAACCGAGATAATCGAAGAAAACTGTTGAAATCATTATTCGTGTAGACCGCTCATTTAAAATTACTTTTTAAACTTTTTTTATCGCCCTTGGCTATTTTACAGGTGATCTTCTCATTTATGAAAAGAAAATTTAATAAATTGTTAATTTTTTATAAAAAATGCAGATACTGCAAAAAATGTGAACCGAAATTACGCAAAAACGCAGCATCTGTATAAACTGCTTTCTTGCGAACACCGGGCCTCGGAAAGCAGTCTTGGTGTTCGTAAGAAAGCAGTATCTGCGAAAAATTCGAATTTTACGGCTTGGTCGTCTTATTAATTATTCATAGAAAATATTTGTTTAAATAAAGTAAAATTTACTTCGTAATATTTTAATATATTGCTTACTTTTCCCAATTTTTATCATTAATTGTGTTCATTTTCAAATTTACAATAATTTCATTTGTAGATACTGCGTTTGCTGAGGTCCCATAATTTCAAGATAGCAGTATCTTTGGACTACTTTCTTGCGTAACATCACGTCCTCTGAGACCCGGACGGTGTTAGGCCAAAACGCAGTGTCTGAAGGATACTGCTTTCTTGCGTAATTATGGGTGCCGTATTCGAGCCTCCATGTTACAATTCTTGTTGTTACGGAAAATTTTCTGTAGATACTGTTTTCTTACCTAACACGGCTCGCCAGAATTAAAAGATGCGGCTTTTTTGCAATAAGTCATGAATTATGAATAATTATTTATGAAAATTTATGAATATTTATGAATAATTTTCATAAACGGATTATCTTTTCTTTACGATTCTAACGATATAAAAAACTCATTTTTGATCTTTTGTAGATACTGCTTTCTTAAATATCACGGCAGATATAACCTTCGAAAATCTTTCATGATCAATCAATATTGAATTATAAGGTTGAAAAAAAACATTTTCATATTTATATGAGGAAAACTTTTTTTAATTTCGAATATAATACTATTTTCAGTTAAAAATTCTTCGTGATAATATAGAACACATTGATTTACCTTTAATGGACACTCTGACTTTCTGAAAATAAGATTTTCGGTTGACAAAAACGTGAGCTTGAAAAATATTGAAACATTCAATTTTTTCTTTTGTTAGAGAAAAACTCCCTCTATGAGGAAGCAAATTTATTTGATAACCCTATGAGAAAGCAGTGCTCGTGAAATGGATACAAATACATAAACCTGTATTACTTCGTAGCGGTATTCATTTTAAAGTCTTCAAACAGAAAAATATTCAGTTGCACATTTTCTAATTATTTCTCAAATTAGACCACAATGTAGTCTGTTTTATTTTGTTGTAATTTTGAAAAAGAGAGAATTAAACATTCGAATTTACGAAATAAAAAAATGTACTTTCGAGACAATCTGTTACAAAAAAATTAATCATATTGTGGCTTTCACCTTTGCAACAAATATATTTAGATCATTTCATGCCTGAAACAAGTATTTGTAATAGAAAAGCCTTTTTGTTAGCATAAGCTAATCCGTTTTTCCTCATTATTATTCGCTTTAGGATCTCTGAAATGACCTAGTATAACGATGTTGATCATTTCAATTTTAAACTACACAGCTGTTAATGCTTTAATGAAAAATTGTACATATTAAAGAGATCTGAATCTGAATTTAAAGAATATTCAATTTTACAATCTAAAAATTCTTATAACTTGAACGGTATCAATCTAAAATTGCTCTATCAAATTTGAAATTATATTATAACATTTTTTGTAAAATATTCAATTTAACATGCTAATAGTTTTTAATCTTCAACTTATAGAGTTTCAAACTCAAATCATTACAGGATAAACTTCCGAAAAGGGTGTATGCCTGATTTTCTTCAGGCTCCGTATACTTATGTATTTGGAAGCCCTGATTACAAATATGACAGTGAAAATTGGCGCAAATTTGATTTTCATAGTTAAAACCATAAAAATCATGGTTTTTTGCGTTTATCTCCGCTAATATGCAACATTTCAAAAAAGCACTGAAAAAAATGGTTAGTTGCGACAAGACTCTTTATTAGTAGAGATGGTATTAGCTACAAGAACTACTTCTATGGTAACAATAACTAAACTGTTTTGTGCGGCAACAAATCGCCGTTAGTCCTCCTATGTAGGTTATATTAGTGAGGATAGTAATTGTAGTTAGAACAAATAAATTAGTTACGTTTACCATCAATTTATTCTCCAAGAAATAAAAGTAGTAAATGTTACAAGTTTCGCCCCTTGGAGATACAATATTAGCAGAACTGAAACCTGAGCAGAGCTGCCAATATTCGCATCGAAATATCGCGTCATGTTTTAGATGGTCGCCATTTTAATCTGAACCTTTCCGTAATCCGTGCAATGTGCAAACACGTGGAAAATATTGAAGAGCATCGTATAGATTTTAATTAGGTTATAAAAACGTAAGATCTGCGATATAAAGACACCGCTAGAAAGATAGGACCTTGCAGACTATACCTAAAAATTTGAAGGTTAAGTAAAAATTCTTCATATATTTGGAGTTTTCTCATTTATCGCTTTTTGGATAGGGTTATAGCTTGAAATAAATATTCTATGAATACATCAGCGAAAAGATTCAGCTTGCCAGCGGGTTGCATATAATTATATGAATAGTAAGATAATATAAGATTGAATAGTAATATTATATAAGATTATATAATAGTAAGGATTACTATTTTAAGTAGTAAGATTAACTAATTTATTTGTAAAATAACTAATTCAATAGCAACATTTAAAAATTGAAATAGTAACAATTATTATTTAAAGTATTACACACACCAACCTGAAAGTAGTATCTACCAACGAAAATTCTAGCGAGAACAAATAAAGTAGTAAGGACAACTACTACCAATATTGCGAATAAAAGTAATAGACCCAACCACTTAAATAGCAGCGGCATATATTACAAACTAAAATAGTTGGTCCTCCTACTTGGTTAGATGTCCCAACCAACTATTTTTTTCAGTGAGGTTTCAGACAAAAGTTGTAGATCACATTAAAATACACATTTTTTGTTCAAAAATTTTTTTCTACGAGTGATAGTTTCCGAGAAAATGAGAGATACTTCAATTTCCGGCTACTTCTGTGATCAGTCGTTGCCACGTGTTTTTTTTAAGGGCGAGTTGGAAAAGGGGTTCGAAACGTGACCGATCACTCTTTTGTAACAAGGCGAGCTGGAAAAGGGTTTACAGCATCTTTATACCATCAGTATAAATTTGCGGAAATTTGATTTTCATGGTGAAACCATACACAAAACCATAAAAAATCATGGTTTTTTACGTTTAACTCAGGTAATATGCAAAATTTCAAAAAATGTACCATATACTTATGTATTTTGACGCGCAAAAATTTCATTTTCATGGCGAAAACCACAAAAATCATGGGTATTTGCGTTTATCTCAGCTAATACGAAAAATTCATAAAAACGATTCAAATAAAAGTTGTAGATCACATCGAAATACAATTTTTTATTTAAGCAGATTGCCTCTAAAGTATATTTTTTTATTTCGTAAATTCGTATGTTTAATTCTCTCGTTTTGAAAATTACAACAAAATAAAATAGACTATATTGTGGTCTAATTTGAGAAATAATTAGAAAATGTGCAACTGAATATTTTTATGTTTTTAGACTTTTAAATTAATACTGCTGCGAAGTAATATATATGTTTATTTATCTGTATACATTTTATGAGCACTGCTTTCTCATAGAGGTATCTTATAAATTTGCTCCCTTTTCGGAAGTTCATCCTTATTACATTTTAGCGTTTTCAATTTTAAACTATTGTTAATTAACTAATAATTAAAAAACTATTAATTAAGGTAACGAAAGGCTTTCTTTTCTAATGCTACAATTTTAAATGATTTAAATTTCAACCCAAATAATGTGAAATTTTTCAATCTAAAAGTGTTTAAACCATTCCATTAAAATTTGTCTGTTGAAGGCTTCAAACTTATAATTGCTCCAATATTAAGGATTTCAATTTAAAATACATTTGCTAAATTAACAATTATTGATTTTAACTATTGAAATTGTATAATTTATTATATTTCTGTCTAAAATTTGAGTTAAAATTGTTCAATTATGAACATTTCGATTCGAGTAACTAAACATTTAAAGTTCTAAAAATAAAAATGGTAAAATTCAAGCCTTAGAAATTATTCAACTTTACAATTTGGCTCAGATTTCAAAATTTTTGAATAAGAAGCTTTAACTGCCATTTCAAAGAATTTCAAATTGGCGGCAGAGTGGGCAGGTTATTCTTAATGAAACAGACTTCGTCAGTTAAGTAAAGTAAATAATGAAATAGACCAAATTCCAGAATCTGAGAAATTAAATCTCTTATTGCATTAGAGCATTATATGTAAGTAACTTCTGACTGCTGACTTCTGATTGCAGTAAAGCTTGAAAGCGAGTAAAGAATTTACGACCGTGGATTGAGCTGACGTGACTCGCACTCTCAAATCTAGATTTAATTCCAAATAGTAGAAACATGGAATCATTAAATAAATTTTGCAGCAATTTTATTGAAACATTAAAATATCAAGGAGTTTATGTAAAGGAGGATTTATATATACTTTACAATCTCCATTTTACTTTATGGGAAATATGGTATGTACACAAGGGAATTGCGTATTTCACAGCATGGTCAGTTTCCTTGAATCAAATTTCAATGTTGGCCTTTGGCAATCACAATATTATCAATCAAGTGTAAAATTTCAAGCAAATTTGTTCTCTTCTTGAGTTTTCAAATTTTATTAGATCAATGAAACAAGCATCCCAGCTTATAGATTATAAACACATCAAATTATGTATATTCTGTTTGCATATAAGAGCTGTGATTTCTACGAATTTCACAACGAAAAATTATTTCTACGAATTGACAATAAATAAGATATAAATTACTTTTATTAAATTGTTAAATTCAAGAATATTCCTGATTAAATCTGTGGGCGTATCTAGGTTCACCGAAATTCGGTGAGGGTAGAGAAAATCTTTTCGTTGAGCCCTGGGGAACTGGAAACACTCAATAACAAATTCAATTGAATAGTTAACTTATTACTCCGGGCATCAGAATATTGATTTCGTTGCAAATTGCAAGCTAACAGAATAATGAATATACGGTATCTAAACAAATTTTATTTATTCAAAAAAGAATTCGTTTCCGAGTAAGTTCAAGACTATTTTTACTGAAATAAATAATTTTGTTTAGTTTTCTATATGTTTTCATAGGCTTTATAAATTTATGAAAAGAAAATATTGAAATTTGTATTGTTCTCGATTCAAGATTTTTTCATTAGGCGACTTCTGTTCAATTTAAATCTTTTAGAAATTTTGAAGGATTCATTTAAAAGATATGGCATTCAATAAAAATTTCTCGTTAAAGTTATTCTATTTGCAAGTATATAATGTTGAATAATTTAGATCTGAATGTTTTAATTTAAAAACTGTTAAATTTCAAGTACTCTTACGTTTAAGTTAGACTTAATTTTAGATTCTTTAAGATTTACATAATTTATCACCTTTAAATAATATTGGCTATAATTTTTTCCATAATAAATGCTATAAATTGAAAAAATTGCCTTCTGTCATCGTTTATAACTTAAAATTGCTGATCGCAAAGACATTTATTAAAAGAGTCTCTTTGTATTTAAATTCAGGAAAAATCGGTTTCCAACTTTTCATTGAAGTTTTAATAAAATATATGGCATATTCATTTTTTTCTGCTTTTGACTCTAGCTTGAAATAATAATGAACAACACACAAAAATACTTTCGTTTTTGTATTACGATCAATGTAAAACGAATGCTCAATCTGAACATATAGTTAGCAAGTAATCACTTGCAATGTGTTATTATTCAAATTTATACCCGACTGCGTGTGTATAATTAATACAGAGATTTTCCTCAGAAATTCAGTAAAATTGTTACTCCAATTTCAAGAAAAAGTGTAGATATGCAGTGAGAACAAAATGCTTAATTCACGGTTACTTCTTTTTAAACACAGTGCCCCTTTTACATCAAATTTATATTGCATGAGACACGAAAGCGTTTTCAGGACGTGTATTTTGTTAACAGGGTGACGTGCAAGCTTCTAAGCGATCAATTAGGGTTGTTCTTAATCTATGTGATTATGTTGAAAAATCCATGACTTAGGAATGACATGTACTCAAACTGTTCCTTAAATAGATTAATACACGTTAACGAATTTTTAAACAACTAAATCTCGAGGATGAACCTCACGCGTTCACTCCCTGTGGTTTATTTATTTTTGTAATAAATTAACTATAGGTCTAATTTTAAAATTGATGATAAATTAAGGGTGTCACGCAGAACTATGCAAGTGCTAAGAAAAAAATTTGCAGCAAAGCAAAGAAACTTTCTCAAAATTCGAATGATTATTTTTCTTTTCAAATAAGAAAATGCGTTCTTGAGAAGATAAAGCTATATAAATCAATTTAATCCTTGTGTGCACACCCATCTTTATTAATGTGTTAAACATTCGGGATACCCAGGTATCCACTACCTTTTTTCAATTTTTTAAATAATTATGCATTTGATCGTTTCATTTCCGTTCATTTCAATAATTATTAAACGTGATAAAGGCGCAAAACACTTTAAACACACACACAAAACACCAAAACCTGTTCCGGTTACGCTGCCAACCAACGCATAAACGTCAGATTGACGCACGCAAAATGTAACTAATACCTAATTAAATTATAATTATTTATATTATTACATAAAACATTTCACGTACGTAAACCAATTAACTTGATAAGAAACTAATAATCCACTCAAAATTGAACTATTTATGGTGGATATCCGGGTATCCTGGGTATCTCCGTGATGTACCTATACTTTGAAATCGATTATTTTTGCAAAAAAAATTCTAAATTAATTATAATTAAACGATTTGCTTTTAATTGAGCTAAATAACAACTTTTCGGAAGCCCTAAGCGAAATTCTAATATTTACTCGACTTACAGGCAAAAATGTACTGTCGTAAATACCGGTACATCCAGGTGTGCATCCAAGGGTTAAAAAAAATTTTTAAAACTCTTTAGAGAATAATATCGTCTGCAATCGTCCTCCGTCATAACCGTGTCATTATGATCTCAAAAGTCGATCATTCACTCCGGCCGATCAAAATGCTCTTGAATTTGGTATCATTTGTGTTGCATATCAAAATGATATTGCTTTCGGTATTATTTTGAACACTTTTTTTTACAGTGCAACCTCTTATATTCAAAAATTCCGCTGCCTGGCACCGCAAAAGCGGTACATTTCGGTCTGCGTTTGTCTAACGGGATTTGGTTCAACGCCAAGCTGCAGTCAATGAGTGTAGTATATTTCGTAGTTATTGTTTGGTTGAACTCGTTGTATATGAGAGTACCCATTTC
>JAWWLR010000054.1:19948981-19961207 GCA_035041075.1 Acraspis erinacei
GTGGGCAGTCGACATGGGGCCTTCGAAAGTGAGCATGTCAACACTATGTGGGCCCTTCGTAGTTTGCCAACGTAGGGCCCACGTATTAAAGGGGAAAACTACGATGGCCCTCATAGGGGCCAATTAAAAATTTCCACATGGGATTGAGTAAGAAATGTTGAAAAGTGATGATTACGTGCAAGGGAAAGATGGCTGCCCGAATAAATTGTGGTTATTTAGTTTAATTGGTGGTGTTTTTTATTTTCACTGAAGTCAAAAATTCACATTCCAATCCATGTCCGGTAATTTATAAATAAATTAAACTTTTTATCCTCACTCATGGATGTGGTCAACTTAAATTGGTCGTTATTAGCTTAAGTTTACTGAAACTTCTTTCGCTGGAAGTATTCGTAACTGGTAAAGTTAAATATATACACGGAGAAAAATGAACAAATAATTTTCATGAAGAGTGCTGTATTACATTACGTATTCAAATGTTACTAATGACTATTTCTCGAATACAGGTACCCTTTCTATGCTGTTAAGTTGTGATTACTAGATCACATCATTCCAATATCTATAAATGACGGTTCAATAAAATAATGAAATAAAATTTGATATAAATGTTACTTTGATTCATTTCAATAATGTACCTTTTGTAAAAGACACCTTATTTAGTAAATCCTAGTCAATAGTATATTGTGCAACGAGTGGAATCGCCGTCTCCCACAAGATGCACATACAACTTTGTCCAAAAATCCGCGAGAGAAATGCGGCTGAGGAGATTGCCGAGAGTGTGGGCGGGCGGTAGCAGTTCCAGGGGCACAGCCCCTGGTGGAGGTGAAGGGGTCGAAGCCCCCTCCGGGGAATTGGGGGGGGGGCGAACTCCCCCGATTTAAAAAAAACAAACAAATCTGAAGTTAAAACAAATTTTTTATTGGTGAACACAACCAGATATTCCATATAAATTGTAATATAACAGAATAAATTTCTTAATTTAAATTTAAATACCTGTAATATATACGAGTATCAAATATCTGTTACTTTTCAAGAGTTATAGTACAATTAGAGGATTTTGTCATTTTCACTTTGATTTCCTTTCTTGGAAGTTATACTTCCTCATCACAAAGATTTTCTATTTTAACTTCGCTTGCAGAGGCGTTTTCGTTGTAAGCGGTGTATCTTTTCATTCGTTTCGCAGGCGGTGCCGATGCTTTACTACTGGAAGGCAATGAAATAGTTGATACAGTCTGGCTAGCGGTTTTATTCCATCCTCCATGTCTTTTAAGTGCAGTGCAACCGCCCCTGAATCTGCTAACAGAGTTGCGGTTGTACGTCGAAAGCTGTGAACTGTATACAACTCTGGATTTTCGAGTTTCAAATATTCCGCAATTTTTTGCGGAGTTTAGGGCAAATTTCTTGATTCCGATCACCTGATTAGAACACTTTCCTTTATGATTTTTAAGGAAAAAGCGTTCTGTTGAAGTTTTATGTGGACGAAGCGCTGCATATTGTCTCACAAAATTTGCAAACGTTTCTGGGATTGTAAATGACTGCTGCACGTCTGTTTTGGTTTTTGGAAGGTTTATAAGGTAAATCTCGCATTGGGTTTCAATATCTTTTACAGTCAAATTTGTTAGCTCGTTACTCCTGCAAGCACCCGTTATACCAAAAATCAAAATCACCTGTACATAAGAGTTTAATTAGTTTTTCTTACAAGTTTCAGAATTTTTTATTTATTTATTATTTGTTTATTTATTTGCTATTTATTTATGATTTTTTTATTCTTACCTTTGTTGCTAGGTATTCGTTTGGACAGAAACCTGGAATATGGTATTGATGTATCTACATTATAAGAAAAATTTCTTTTAAATATCCACTGTGTTTTTGTAATGATATTACCAATTTTTGTGAATTTATCTTTTTGACAATTAAAACTGATGTTTCTACACTTTGTGGTTAGAAGTTCACTACTTTGAACGCAGTCATTTTACAAAAAGTAAAATTACAAAAACGCAGTGGATATTCCCAAGACATTTTTTTACAGTGTATAATGTAACCAAATCAAACTAACTTGAAAATGACGATTTGCAATTGTCATTTTCTCTCCACTGCATGAAAATCTTTTAAGCCTGATTATACTTTTCACGCGATTTGGCAGGAATTAAATTCTTAGAGGCATGATCAGCCTATTCTCGTAGTTCGGGAGATGTTAAATTGTCAAACTCATATTTGCTTTGGTTTTCTTGATTTTCCACGTATTCCTTTTTCTTTTGTTTTTCTTTTCATACAGCACAGCAAATCGAGGCAATCCAGAAAGCGTAGGGATCTACTGCATCGACTGCTCTGAACACTTTTACCACGCTCATTACACTTCTCTGACTTACTTCAACCACGCTAACCACACTTCTCTCACTTACTTCATCCACTAGTAAGAAAAGTAGTCACTTCGTCCACTGTGACGTCATCAGCTTAGAAATCGACAACGTCGTCCACTCGAGACAAGCAATTCTCTCGCGGGTGTTGGACAAAATATTGTTTCTTGAAACTCTTACGAGATTATCATATAAAAAATGCGATTTTGTTGTCGAACTTGGCAAAATGCGAAAGAAGATGGCAAAACAAAAATTGTGGACCCAAAAAAGATCAACAAATTTTTTTAATAATTACTTTTCGATGGCACGCGAATTTTTTGTCTTATGCGTAAAAAACCACATTAAAAATGAAAAAATAAATAAATAAAAATGTTGGCCAAACGACACAAGCCACGAAAAAAATTGGACAAAAGTTGTTTACTCAAAAAAGAGCTACAAATTTGTCACCGACCATTTTTTATGTCCTTATGTAGTTCTTGATGAAAAAAAATTGTACACCCAAAAAGGATCTACCAATTTGTTGTTAATAATTTACAAGCCTTAAAAAAATGAATGAACGAAAGTTGCTCATCTAAAAAAGATCTACAAATTGGTCGCTAATAATTTTGTTATAAGAAACGTATTTTTTCTTTTAATCGTAAGAAATAACAAACGAAGGGTGAGAAGATTTTCTTTCAATCGTAAAAAATAAGATTAAAAATAAAAAAATTAAGTTCTTGGAAAAGCGACACAAAAGACAAAAAAATGAATAGACAAAGTTGTTAAACCAAAAAAGATCTATACATTTTTTGTAAAATCTTGTTATGAAAATACATTAAAAATAAGAAAATTAACTTTCTGGAAAAACGAGACAAGCTAGAAACATATTTTATTTAAGAAAAATTTTTGCATAAATTATATCTAAAAAATTACTTAGAACAACCTTACGCTAGGATGCGTATTTTTAGATTAAACTGTAAAATATAAAACTGAAAATTAACAAATTAAATTTATGGAAAAACGACAGAAGTTGCAATAAAATGTTTAATACAAACGAACATTTTGTATAGGATGCGCAGTTTTTTTTAATTATAAAAACGAGACAAAGAAAATACGTATGTTTGAATGTCAATACATATTATGAATTGTAATAATGTAAATTTATTGAAATGATAGATTTCCCAGGGTAGCTGCAAATTAAAACTATTGCAAAATAAGCAGCAAATATTAAAGTACCATTGAAAATAAAATTTGTACAGTATTTTTCAATAACTGAATAAGCAGTACCAGCCCAATGTGCAGAAATAATTATAATATACATTTCATATGATACTGTTGAAATTAATGTCGAAAAGTTCACATTGTGGAGAAAATCGAGTGCGAAGCACGAGATGCGTGATGATAATGTGTTCGTTAAAGCCGAAGGAGCATTAATAAAAGAGAATGCACAATAACTACATTACAGTTGTCGATGACTTCACTTGTAATTATAAATGATCTGCACACAAATGTGAGAGAACTGCAAACACCGAGCGCGTAGCGTGAGGTTAATACTTTATCCAGTATTAATATCTCGAATACTAATATCTCTGAGTACTAACTTAAGGGTATGTGATACTTAGAAAATTATCTATTTTGCCAGTTTTAGGTTCCCCCTTATTTTCTCATAGAATAATGAATATTTTATCTTCAAATTTTGGGAAATGATAGCGAATATGCTAACGGGCGTCCCTCCACACTTTTTTGTGGGTTAATTAAAAAAAAACTTGATTTTGCTAAGTTTGAGATATGTTTATATTTCGAGGTTATGTGTGTTGCAATTCTCCCTAACGTTACTTCCAAACTACACAATATTTTTGGCCGAAAACTTGGGACTTACAAATAAACATAGTAACTAATTTCCCGGAACTAATCTTGTGCGTAGGCAATCAAAAAAATTTACTTCAGAAATAATTTCCAAATGGCCAAAAATTGAAACTCCCAACCTCAAAATAATGTACAGACATAAACATTTTATTTAGCTCAATACATTTTTTTGTTATTATCCCTCAAAAAAAGAGTCGAGGGACGTCCGTTCTGATATTTTATAGCATCTCCGAATTCAGTTTTTAAAAATTTGCATTTTTGTGGAAACAAAATAAAGAGGAACTGTACCCGATTAGCCACACGAGATTAAAAAAATGAAAGTCGGCAAACAAAAGCTTAATTGGACCTAAATATAGACATCGAGGCTACTTAGGAACTTAAATAACTAAAGAACTAACCATAGAAATAAATGTCTTTATTCACTAACCAGACAATTTTTACGTATGACTTTTTGAGATCTTTTATTTTCAGGTAAACATACAAAAGGTGTACGCAATGCAAAGTGTATGCGATCCAATAACTTTAATATGTATAAATAATTAATCGTCGTTATTACAGCGAACAATTTCGCGTATTAACTTTTACAATCACTGTACGAAAACAGACGAGTTTCACTCCGGCCCTTTCGCTAATGCAGCTTTCAACAAATATTCATTCATACCGGAGGTTTAATATTTCACTAATGTAACAAATAAACTGTCAACTTATTATATCACATTCGGTGAACTGATTATTAAAATTAATGTCTAATCTTCTGATGTTATTCTAAAAAAACTTCCACACTTTAATTAATTAAATTCTGAAATTAACGTCATAAACAACTTATTGTTAAGAAATTTAAAATATTTTCATAAAACATCCAATTTTTATCAGTTTTACGTAAAATTGAATATTTAATTTTTATTGCACTCTTGAATTTATTTTCTAAGTTAAACAGGCCAACTTGCAATGTTTTTAAAATCAGTTGAATAATTGCAAAACAATTGTATAGATTCTTTACTTCATTTTCAATTTTAACTAATATTTTACTACCGTCGTGATATAACAAGTCAACTGTAAACACCCTAATTTGATTGTTGTGACGAAGCAACAGTAAAAACTTCAATGTGCATATACGCTCGGCACCAGAAAAATCAATATTTCAGTACCAAATAATACCAAAAAAGCAGCACATATAAGTTGAAAAAAAATTGGCACGAAAAATGAGTATTCAGATATGATGAATAATAAATAAATGTATATTTGAATCACTCTTATCATAAGCTGGTTCTACTGAAACATTGACTTGGTGAACGGTGAATTGAACTTCGATTTTGGTAGATTAATCGATCTACGGAATAGCCGAGTTGCGGTACTATGTAGGGAAAAATGCTTATTAATGAGAAACGCAACTATTCCCATTTTTGTAAGTTCCTCTCTTCTACATAAACATTCCCTAATGACGAGAGCAAAATTGTTAGATGACTCTTACCGTCTCAGGGAATTATGAAAAACATCCTTTCTGTATATAATATTGCATTACCCTAAAATTAAATTTTTTTTATTATTTTTTGTTTGTTTGCGGACATCCGGATAATTCTGTCTGGTTTCAAGAAACAAACATTTAAATGATCGGAAAGGGCGAATTTCGCTCCATTTTCGATCTCCTCAGAATTCAAACTCGGTAATATATAACTTTTGAGTGTATAAAAATACAATTTTCAGTAACATATGCTGCACAATCATATAAAATAAAAATAAAGATAAATACTAATTATTGAATTAATAATAGAAGCGATTATGTAAAACCAGTTACGAAGTTCAGAGAATCCACTCAAATTTCGACGTCAATTAATTAAATGCTCAATCTAATGATCTATTTGCGGTGCTAGTTTTGGAAATGTATTAGAAGAATTCTACAATGAAAATTTGTGCGAATACATTTTTTTGATCATTTCTTTATCAATCGTCTCTAGGTTGCGAATAGCGAAATCAACTGAGGTTATGCCTTTACTAGTCAATTTTCTACTGAATAATTATTTTAGTATACAATATTTCTAGTAAATTTACAGAGATCTCTAGTTTTCTTCCAAAATCGAAAATCTTAGCATGCTTCATTATCGAAGATTTCTCTTATACTCTTACATACGTATTCGAAATCCTTAATAGAAAATATAAATGTGTAACTATGGAGGTATTATTTGCTTCATTGTACATAGTCGTTCTATTTTGTACATCTACATTCTACAGTGTCTTGTTTCACACTTCGAAGTGTCCATTTTCATTGGATTTCTTTGATATCTGGTCGAATGAGCAGTTGTAGTCGAAATGATAAATTATTCAAGATGATGGAGCGACAACTACTTAACAGGAAAATGTGTAGAAAATGAAAAGTTCATCCTTAGTCGACAACCTTGGATTTATATAAATGTAAATAATAAAATATAGATTTTATCGTCAAGAAATCTAGTATTTTAGTTATGTGTGATGTCGCAAAATTTAAAAAGAATTCTTGTTTCATATAATTAACTTGAATTCAATCATAGCTAGCAGTGCTTCGTGCCTTTTTTTTAAACTTAAAACTTTCATGATCAGAATATTAAAAGTTGCTGTAAAAACACTGACATTTTTAATTTTCCATATTCTCGTTTTTAAACAGGGCTTTAATATTGGTGTTAAAACCATCCATTTATACTCAAAATAGTTTGAAAGTTCGAAAGAATTTTTCAAAGCTTCAAATTGGAAATTACACAATTCTTCAAACTGCGGAATAAAAATGTCTCAGTTTTATTAGACTGAAATTACAAAATTTTGAATAAAATGTAATTTCAATTTAAAATTTTCTTTCTTTAAAAACTTAAATTTAATATTATTATCCTACTAGAGCTTTTTCTTTCTGAATGGTCCCAATTAAATTTTAACAGTATAATGTGAATTTTTGTGTACATTTTCGAACCGTTAACATGGAGTTTCGGAATAATTATTCAATTTTAAATACTTCCATTTAAAATTTTATTAGACTGAATGCTTCACATTTGAGATTATTCAATGTCAATAATTTTCAATTACAAACTGAAATTTATTAATGCACTTGCCTAAAAGTATCATGAGGTTTTTAAAACTAGACATTTCAGCTAATCTAGTTAGTTTATACATTTCAGATATAATATTGTACCATTTTTTTAATTTAAGTAGGAACCTTTTTAAATGGCCTTAATTCAAAATTGTTCAATTTTTTAATTTTTTAATGTAAAATTTTTCATTTCGGAAAGATTTTTTTGTTTTCAAAATTATGGACTTTAAGACTTTGAATTGAAAAATGCTGAACTTTTCATTAAAAATACCAAATGGATAAGAATTACCACAGGTCGATTTACTAGGCAGTTTATTAGAAAGATCATTCGATACAGCTACCGTTATTAGAAAATTTGAATTCTAACAGCAATAGCAATAGAATCCCCGAGCACTGATGGCTAGATCAAATTTATGCGTAGTTATATTAACTCCATGAGTATTAACTCCACGAATATAATACAATCATAAATTAAATGTTTATATTATAATAGTTATTATGCAAACTTGTGAGCTGTGGATAAAAATAATTAGGTTCTCTTAAACTGTTTCGCACTGTAGTAAGAATATTATAATAACTTTATCTGTAGGAGGTACAAATTTTCAATTCTTGCGTCCAGAGTAATGAATTGATTTCGAGACTAATTTACTAATGAAGATACCATATAGAATATATACATTCTTGTCGATTTATAGAAACCAACGTGGGCCCTAATTATTTTCACAACTGAATTTCATTCCAGATATGTACACACCCTTGAAACTGTAAAAAATGTCGGGCAGAGATCAGCAATCGAAATAGGCAATTAAAATACCTAAGCTTTACAGAATTCGTAACTAGGAAAATCTTGTCTAGAGAATTCAACTAATCAAATTAGCTATTCTTTCAATGTCCCAATGCAATCGTCGGGTTAAATATTATTGCGTACATGAATCAGAATCGATAAATATTCCAAGCATTACTCGACGATCTATCGGCGAACACAAGAGCTTTATATCTATTACACTTATCAAGTATGAAAACGAATCCATACCTTCATCACAATGTATGTTTCACTCTAAGCACGTCATTATCATTGTCTTCTCTTAGTGGCAAATTTAACCATCTCTTCAAAAACGAATATTATTGTCCTTCAAACGTAATTTTAAACTCAAAATGTGACATAAACTGATTTAAAAAGTATTTGTGGCTCAGCATTTCTCGCGTCTTTCTCACTTTTGACGCTGACAAATATTACGTGCCAATAAAGTCTACTTGATAGACGATATTTAAGAATCTGATTTTAGTGAACAAGATACTTTAGCTAAACATCTTATTAATTTTTACAATTATTAGTATTACTCATTTACTCTGTTACTGAGCTTACCTGTTACTCATTGAATATTATAATCATTGTCCATTACTATCAACATTTTTTTACTTTCTGTTTTACACTCCTTTCTTTGTGGTCTCACGAAAAATTCTCATACGAATATGCCAATTTCTAAAACGCCTAAAGCGACGATTCTGGCGTTGGTCGTCTAAGCTAGATTTTATGCTCCTTGAGTTGGTCCCTCGCTTTATCACGCGTAAGCGGCGATAAAGGAAACACGCAGACAGGTTTTGTAATGAATACTGTATTTTTTCTCTGAATTCCTTTGTATTTTTCTAAATCCATTGAATTTCTCTTAATTCTTCAGATTCTTCAGATTCTTAAGATTCTCGAAACTTTTTTAATTCCATAAATTTCCTCAATTCTGCCAATTCTCTGAATTACCTGAATAATGCAAGAAATTCAGATAAATTCAGGGAGTTTAGAAGAATACAAGGGATAATTCAGAGAATTCCATGAATTAAAAGATAAAATAAAAATTCAAGAACTTCATAATTGTCCAAGGATAATTGTCCAAGGATAATTCCGAGCAATTCAAGGAATTCATATAATACAAAAATTCTGATAATTCAAGAAATTCAGAAAATTTCACGAAAGTTAAAAGAGTTCAAAGGAATTTGAAAGAATTTAAAAGCATTCTAAACAATGGAAAATAATTTAAAAACTCAAAAGAATTTAGTGTGAACTAAAACTAATTCCAGAAAATTAATGTAATTCCAAATAATATACTAAACCAGAGTATGAATCACTAAAACAGCCTGCTGTTGGTCTCATGTGCGTACTAAAACGAAGGACCAACTCAAACAGCAGAGTGGTAAGTTTAGAGTTTTAGACGACCAACGCCAGAGCAGTCATTATAGGTAGATGTACATTCCGAGAGAGGTTCTTTTATCATGGAGATAACGGCTTAGAAATTGCAGTTACGAAAACTGCATCTGTTCATTCTGATTTCAGTTTTCATTCCAAAAACTAGTCCGTATTTTAACTTGCTCACAGAGTAACTAAATATCTTTAATGATACTTATATGTACTCCAAAAATGTTTTTGTTTTTTTTTATACGCTAAAATGGACTGATTACAAACTCGCTTCGCCTTCTTTTAGAAGTCTTACATACTTTCCACGACTTTAACTGAGTGAAGCCTTACAAAGTCCTGCTTCTTCGCTTCCACCGGAAGTCTCTTAGCACACTGAATTAAACTCTGCACAAATATTTTTTGTAGGGTTTCTGTGTTTAGAGATTTTTTTTTTTTTTTTTGTTTCTTTGCACCAAGGTGGTGCTGTGTATTTTGACCTGGTTTCAAACCGCTTACCAGGGTCACGCCGTGGTGTAGAGAGTCACACTGGCAATATGATGATTCGCCATAACTTCTACGATAGCGTCACGGATCCCGTAACAGAAGGTGCATCCGAACGGATTTGTGGTGTTTGTAGAAGACGAGCGGTTTAGAACCACGGGTCGAGCCTTGGCTTTTAGATGCTGGCTCACTCTGTCCCATTTTGTATAGGCAGTGATCTAAAACATCACCTTTCGTTATTTCAAGGAGCGGTTTAAAATTGAAATGAGGTGAGTAAGTGAGGTGAGTAAGTGAGGTGAGCCAAAGCTGAATTCATGATCATGCAAAGGATGGGAAAAGGACTTTATGAAACGATTTTTAATATATGCTACACTAACATCAGATTCTAAAATGTACAAAATATAATGCTTCGAGGAAACACATATTTCAGATATAAATATTGATACTCAAATTAATGCTTTTCAATTTCGGAAATAATACAAAGAAATGGTTTCACCTTTAATTCACTATTTACAAATGAATCCCAATAGTTCGTATTGTTCTCAGTGAATTATTTTTATAATTTACCAAATAAAGAATATCTAGACTAAACAGAAACCTGTTTAATTCTATACAATTAATCATAATAATTATTATTATTATAGAGCCTCGGTGGCTCAGTTGGTTAGACGCTCGGACTTCCCCTCAGAGGTCCGGGGGTTCGATCCCTGAGTCGGTACCTCTGGAATTTTTTCTGTGTACCCTTAACGAGGTTCTGGTGGTTCGGAACCCACCTTAAGCTGTAGGTCCCCCCATCGTGCACTTGACTGCAAACCAGTCCGTCAATGATGGGGTAAAAAACCAGGCTTTGTCCAATATATCGGGGACACACTGCTCTCATCAGACCACTTGATTGCATTATAAAAATGCATCCGTGACTGATGATATCTACTGGGACAGCCCCGTGCGAAACTATTCCAAATATATGGAAATCCAAATAACCAAAAATGCCCGCAATTTTTTGGGCAATAACCGTCTTAAGCCTGTATGTAGTCCTTGATAAGAGGAAGCATGGCATCTTCCACAGAAATGTGGAAATGTGCTAACTTTGTCTTCCTTAAGTCACCCAGATTGAAGTTGTCCAACTCATGCGGAAACTGCCAACATCCAAAGGCACAATGCAGCACTAAGCGAGATTTATTGCCATCTCTGTCACTCTTACGGCATTAACCGTATTAGCATCGTATTAAATTAACTTATTAGATCCTAATCTCATCAGTCACTTGACTGATCACAGTCAATAAAGTGAGGTGCAAATTGGATCGATTGACTTAATATAAAAAGCAAAAAGAACCAGAATGCTGATGATCCATGTTGCTAAAATCATCCACTCTCGGTACATCGAAACATTAACACCATCAATATTAGATGAGATTACAGACTCACAACGGCAGAGACTTAATGTTATTACTTCCAGACTGCGTCGGTACTACAAAATTACGGCAAGATGGCAAAAAATTGAACCCTTCAGATACATGAAAGGAGATTCTATCGTCAACTGAGTGTAAATCAAAATAACCAGAAAGACATTGAAATCCCTCAGTCGGACGACATGAGTAACTATTGGTTAGAATCAAGTATTTTGATCATGGACGACCAAGGATATCTATATCAATACGCATTGCGGCGGCTATAGTTCAAGGAGACTTCTTCAGTCAACTATAGTTCTGTGATCGATGCCACAAAGCAGTTTTCCAATGATACCTACATGGAGTTTGGACTAGATAAATGTAGAACAGTGCATTTAACCAGAGGGCTATTAGAGACAGCAGAGTTGGAGAGCGAGTTTGAAAATGAAATCGAAGCAATGACAAACAAAATTAACTCAACTCGGCAAACAAAATCAGGCAATTAACACCTAAGTCATTCCTGTCCTCACGTACTCATTCGGGCTCACCAAATTGTCTAACACCGACCTTGAAAAGTTAAACAGAATCGTTTCAGTAGAAAGGACGAAGCACCGAATGCAACACATTAATTCAGCGAGTCAAAGGGTGGTTATACCACGACATATATGTTGCGCTATACAGCAAGCGGATCTTGAGTACACGCCCTTGAATATCAAGGCAGAAAACATAGATGGAGACAGAAAACCATCCACGAGGAGCACCCTAAAACGTTAGATCAATATGAAGTGAGGCATGCAATATTTGGCTGAGAAAGCGTGTTCTGTATCCAGAGACGGAAGGATTCGCCATTGCGATAGAGGACTAGGTTGTCAGCGCCATAACTTATCACAAACACGAGTAACATCAAGAAGTTGTTGGA
>JAWWLR010000054.1:20161461-20180555 GCA_035041075.1 Acraspis erinacei
AATTACATTATTTTTAATAAAATATTTCCATTTTTAAATGAATTTTTAGCCCAATAATTAAATTTTCAACGAAATAGTTAAATTTTAAACCAACAAAATGAATTTTCAACCAAACAGATCAAATGTATATGAAAAAAATGGACGAAAAATTTATTTGAATTTTTAGTTAACAAAATTAATTTAAATAAAAACTAATTTTTAATCAAAAAGATAAATTTTTAACCAAAAGGTTCAACTTTTAACAATCTACATAAATTTTCAACCACACGTTTAATTTTTATATTAAAATTTTAATTTTTTAAAAAAATTGTAATAAAAATTAAAATTTTTAATAGACTTTTCAACATGATAATTATATTTTTTACCAAAAAGTTTAATTTTCAAGCAAGAAAAGACAAATTTTCGAAATTATTCTATAAAAAACAATTACATGTGTTAATTTATATTTTATTACACTTTGTGTCGTTTTTCCAAAAACTTAAATTGTTTATTTTTAACGATGAAACAATTATTGATACATTTTCAGCTCCTTTTTAGTTGAGCAGCTTTTGTCTGTTTGTTTCACAGCTTAAAGTGAAAAAAATATGTAGCTCTTTTTGGGTGAACAACTTTGGTCTATTTATTGTTTTCGTTGTTTGTATCCTTTGGTCAAAAAATTTTTATTTTAATAATAATTATTTTATACGAATAAAACAAAAACATTTTTTAGCTTTCTCTAATTATTTCTCTAATTTCATTATTGGAGTTTCCCTACTAATAAGTGAAATTCTAATAATTTATAATTATATAGTATATTAAAAATAAACTTTTATTTAATTAAAAATCAAATATTGATTTGAAAAGAAAATCAGAAGAAATAAGCTATTTCTTAACCCAGGCAGAAAAATTATATATAGTTTATATTTAGTGTTAAGTTTTATATGTAATATTCATCTATTTTATAAAAAAAAATTATAAAGCAAATTGATATTATATATAATACTTCACACTATGTATAAACTATACATAACATTTCCGCCTGGAAAGTTTAACATCAATTTTTTCTGAATGTATCAAAAATTATTATAAATTTCTCAGTCCCATAAAAATCGCATCTTCAATTTAGGAAGAAAGGTCTAAAAAATTACTAAAAACTAATTTCAATTCCCAACATAAAATTTTATCGTTAAAAAAATAACTTTGTTCCGGTGATTTAAAAAAATCGTGGATTGTCCAGATTATGATGACGAATTTTAAATCTATATATTAAATATAATGGATTTAAAAAAATAAAATATTAAAATGTTCAATTCTATCAACTAATAAAATATATGGTAGATGGAATATAAAATTGATTTTCTTCTTTCAAGTTTCAAAAGCGTGAAGAAAAATAGAGAATTTGTTGCAATATGTACTTCCTGGACCAATAAGAGTAGCAAAAATAGGCAAATATAAAAAAATCTTACAGACAAAAAACGCCTTTTATACTTAAACGTTTACATTTTTGGTCACTTGTTAAATTTTCAATGAATTTATTAATATCCTGAGATTTCGTGTAGTAGAGATAAGTTTAGAAGTTTTTTTTATATCCGTGTGCTGGAAAATCAAATTTTACTTTTTCCATAATCTACATAATATTTCCAAGTGATAGAGAATTCTATGTTTTTTCTAGTTGACGTTTATTTAGAAGGACAAATCCTTTCTTTGGAACTCATAAATCTGGAAAAATTCAAAATGCCTTTCCAATTATTATAACAACAAATGTTTCTGAACTGTTTTGAAGATTTTCGTGCGCTTAAAATAATCACGACAGACAAAATAGAGGAGAAAAGTCCTGCTGTGTTTTTATTTATTTTACCTTTTATATTGTCATTTTTATTATTACATTAATAATTTCAAAATGTAATTAACGCTCGAAGATCCTGAATATAGATAATTAATTTATAGCCCATCTTGATCCCTTTTAATTTTATAATTGTAAGAAATTCTTATTTTCTTAAGATTGTTCAAAAAGTTAGGAGACACAATTTTCAAAATGGAAACAGGTTAGCAGAACATTTTCTCAATGTGGCCCTCTTATTGTTTCAGTAGAGTAAAAAACGGTACATCTGGGAAAATCGTTCTTCGAAAATTTGTTTAGATTTCAAAGGATTTCAAGCCCTTGTAATCCAGTCATAATCCAGCGAATAAGTGTGCGATACAAATCATACCCTGAAAATTTTATTTTTACATTTTACTCAAAAAATAATAATTTGATATTTTTCGCGGTTTCCAAATTTTTATTTAAAACATAGAACTATGACCATAGATGGGAAGTATTTCTAATTCAAAATATTGCAATTTCTTGTGTGAAATAAATTAGGAGTTCTGATTGTTCAGGATAGAATTCTAAATCTCGTTTTCAAGTAGTTTATACAAAAAGTGTTAAAACTAGACATTCTCAATCAATGATTCTTGTACTGATGCTAGCGAAATCGAATTCACTTAACTGTTTTTCTATATATTATATAAAATTTTAATATTTAATTGTGTTTAACTTTTTTTTTCAAACATGCAAGCCCCATTTTATCTTACACATTTTCTCTTATAAAAACGAAAAAATTACAAGTTCAGGTTTTTGCGTAAATGTTGATTAAATGTGTTTTTATTAATGAAAACAAGTAAATAATTCCGCTTTTGTACAGATTAACTCATTATATATAACACTCTGACAGAAAATTTGAAACAAGAATATCCCGACCAGAGCCCGGCTAGAACCCGCCTAGGAATTTCCACATAAAAATAGTCTACACAGAGGATTAAGTTTTTTTGAAGTAGCTCAACTAGTCCCCGACCAGGCCCCGACTTAAAATGTTCACCAAAAGGACCAGTCCCCGACTAGGGACATTGCCTAAAAATGTTCTCCGACTAGCCCCTGACTTTTATTGGGGACAAGTGGGGCTATTTCTACACGGGAAGTACCTGAGATGCAAGATATCTTATGAAGAATATGAAATCTCACGATATCATGTAAGTTGCAGAACCGTCTTCCTCTCACATACGACTATCTGCCTTAATATTAAAGAAAACTGCTACAGCTACAGTGCTACACGAACCGAGTAATCCGAGTAATATACTAACTGCATAATCGTCTGGCGCATTACGCATTTTCAACGCGTAAATTCAACCCTCCCTCGTGGGATACCGAATTAAAATAACAATTATATCAACAGGGCCCGCATAAATAGCACGACAGCTTTCGAATACATGTATATGTGTGTATTTTTTCACCTGCAAGAAAACACCGTAATTCTGATCACAGATCTCGGATAGTCACGAGAAAAAATCATTAAAGAAGGTCAGTTATCTTGGGAAGAATTAAAATTCACGAAGCATTTGATTATTAAAACCTGCTTTAATATAATTAATTTTTCATAGACTCCCATAATAGCAATTGTATATTTTGACTCAACAAAAAAATTTCAATTCATTAAAAAAAATTCTTTTGTTCCTTATTTTAATCTCATATATTACATACATAAGTTAGAAATTAAAATAATTAATTATAAAATTAAAATCATTTTTGCGGCTATTTGTAGCAGAGAACTTTCAGGAACAAAATGCTCTTTGAGAAAGGATGCAGAGGTTATGTTTCCTGTGGTCCTGCTGCTAAGAAGGGCTCCACCCCGGATTCCGATGTTCTACATTCGAAATTGTACGTTATGCTTGGCTCATAATGAATCGCGTGAGTACAATAATAATCTGCATTTCCTTGATTTTCGAGACATCCGATTGACCTCTTACACAACTGAACCATAGGATACGAAATGATTTGGAATCCATTAGTTTAGCTATTCTGTTTAGGATACCCTGTGGGCGAAAAAGCTTAAGTAGGTTATATTTCTTGAAGGTTCAACTCCATGCCGATTTTCCTTTAATTCCTATCTCCTACCATTTTTATGCTAAGTATCCTATAAGTTCATTTTATCCTATTTTTTCTACAAACTTATCCACGTGATTCTATCCTATTGTAATATAAGTGCACGTTATTTCATATATTTTTGTCCAGTTTTACCTCCTTCATTCATCTAATTTCTTCTATTTCTAGCCTATTGTATTTTTTATTTAATAGGCACTCTATCAAAAAATGTTAGGAATCAAAATTGAATCACTCTGAGGAGTACATACGCTTATGTTAAAATCGGTTCCCCCACACCGCCCCCTGGGGGTGAGGGTGGGGACAAGTTCGAAATCTGAAATGGGAACCTCTATTTTTTATTGCATATTCGGATTCTTTAGATAAAACTGCGTATGATTTGTCTAAAACATATTTTTCGTTTCGTGATAGATGGCGCTGTAATCGACGAAATTCAATTTTGCTTCATTTTACTGTTACTGAGAATGCACTCTTACGATTCTGCAGTATATTAACAATAAAAAATACACCATTTTTATTTTGACATGACTGACGGTTGATGTCCGGAGAAGTTCTTGATCTTGATTTCAGTGGTCGCTGGATTGGTAGAGACGGTCCGATAAATTGGCCTGCAAGATCGCCAGATCTTACTTCGCCAGATTTCTTCTTGTGAGGCTATCTGAAAGACAAAGTGTACAAAGAAAAACCAACAGCACGTGAGAATCTGATTGACCGAATTACAAGTGCATGTGCTGAAATTCAAGAAGATACACTTCTCCGTTGCTTAAATTCATTTGAATTGCGGATTAATAAGTGCATTGAAGCTGAAGTTCATCATTTTGAGCACTTAGTTTAATTAAAAGATTATTCCCTGAGTACCTCGAATCGTGAGAGGCGAGGGGACTCACGTTAATCAAACACCCCGAATCGTGAGAGGCAAGGGGACTCACGTTAATCAAGCACCCCGTAGGAAACAGAAAACTGATACGTCCACGTCGTTGTTGCTGGGCTACGCTAAAAGTAGTAGTTTGTTTTGAGACTAATTTCGAGTATTGCAGTATCGTAAGCGTGCACTTTCAGTAACAGTAAAATGAAGAAAAATTGAATTTCGTCGATTACAGCGCCATCTATCGCGAAACGAGAAAATTTTTTTAGACAAATAATGCGCATTTTTATCCAAAGAATCCGAATATGCAATAAAAAATAGGGGATCTTATTTAAGATTTCGAACTTGCCCCCACGCCCACCCCCAGGGGTTGGTATGGGGGAACCGTTTTTAACATCAGTGTATTTACTCCTCAGAATATATAGTTTATAGATAATGTGAAGTATTATATATAATATTCATTAGTTTTATACATTTCTTTTATAAAACAAATGCATATTATATATATAAAACTTCACACTATATATAAACTATATAAAGTTTAGTATTTCAGGATCATTTCCTGAAACACAAAAGAACGTTTTTTTCTAATTTTTTCTTAAACAAACCGATGAGAAATCTATTTAAAAGATTTTGGAAAATTATGTTAAAAATAAAAATATTAAAACTAATATTCAATTTTCTAGGGTTTTAAAATGAATATTTCATTATTTTCTGTCAATTTTATTACTTAAACTTTATATTTTCAAGTCAGCTCAATTTACCCATCCGCGTGTGAAACCAAATTCAGCTTATAATACGATTTATACTCGAAATGAGAAAAATAACTCAGGTCGACAAAATTTTACCCAAAGACCGGACTATGTGACCCTGAAGAATTTTGTTGTCCTAAAAACGAATCGGTTGTCTAAATTTTTCATTTATGTCTGGTTTTTGAGATACCTAACCTAAAAGGGCAAAAATGGCGATTTTTTGCCATATTGGAGGCAACATAATATGATCAGCAATTTTTTTCTTATAAAAACTGCTAACGAAATCGTTTATTACTTCTTTTTATCTTCCATTTACATTTTCAATCATCCCGAACTCTTTTCTCTTCTCCAAGATATCGAACATTAACATTTCGTCGCCTTTTTTTCTAGTTTTTGAGTTTGAAAATGAAATGGTTGGTGTGCCATATCTCTGAGAAAAAGAAATCGGTTCGGGATGATCGAAAATAGAAACGGGAGATAAAAATGAGTAAAAAAATCGTGTCACATTGCCTCAAATTTGGCTAAAAATAGCCGTTTTTGCACTTTTAGATTAAGATATCTCAAAACCCTCATATATTGGAAAAATCTGGATAACGAATTCGGTTTTAGGATACCGAAATTCTTTGGGGTTACATGATCCGGTCTTTGAATAATAAAATATATCATTTTTGTCGGCCTGTGCAAACATTAAAACATGAAAGTATACAAAAAGTCGCCTGCCTAAAAAAGGGGACATGTCCAAGATAATTCGGACGGATGATCACCCTAGATACCATATGCCACATATGTGATCAAAATCCTCTCTCAATTCATTATACAACCCGGAAGTATTGACCGAGATTTGGTGCATTGTAATTCTCTGATTACAATTGCACTGGGGAAAAAAATTGTGGTTAGATGAAAACGTAACGAAACAACAGGTCAGAGGAAATCCAAAAAATAAATCCTCATCCTCTCGGGCGCCGCCGAGCCTTTCCGGACGTAATTCTGCTTAATCGAAGGAGGATGTGGAGTCGGTTAAACCGAAGTCAGTCAGTTTCATTTGAACGTCAGCTGCCCGGATGTCTCCCCCATCTGTGGGACTCGTGTTGCAGGGAACAGAGGCACCCATGTGAGACACCTTCTCCTATGTGCGCACTCACTCGTCTGCTCGCTCAGGTGGACCTACAGACGCACGTGCACACGCGAACACGAACGTAGTCTTAATACCAAGGGATCTATGAGTATTCGCTTCTGGATAAGCGAGCACACGCTCAAACTACCCGCCAGTTAGCCAAGCTTGCCGGTAATCGCTAAAAGTCACTTAAGACTGCGTTGACTCGAATCTTAAGCGTGACTGCACGCTAAAAAAGGTATGAATCCGTCCTATGGGAAGCAACATTTTCTGAGATAGGTGCAAAATCCTACGTGTACAGTTTGAAAGATGTATTCAGCAAATCTGGGATGAGTTGGTTGTTCTATAGATAAGATTATGCATCTGGTATTTTGAAAGTTAATTTGAGGGCTAGGAATCCACGGTTCAATACGAACGATAAAATTTACACCAAGGATGGTTCCTTGGATGGATGGTACTGAAATAGTGCTGAAAGCAGATTACTAGTTGTGGACAAGTTTTATTTTGAATTAGATTCTTCCCCATCAGACTAAACTTCCAAGTATCATTTTTGTCGTCGTCTCTCTTTCAATATAGTAAATAAACGTAGTAGTACATATAGCAGCCAATTGTTGAAAATATGTTTTCTTATATTCATGTATAGTATTCATTGATGAAGATGTGCAACTTCGATGAATAAAAGCTGTCGTCTACTACAGCGTCCTTAGCAGCAATTCGAGCTACAAATCGGGACACCAGTTTTAGAACAACACAGATAAGACAAAAGTTATCAGTTTTTGCAGGTAAGACTTGCAACGGTTAAAAATTAAACATATTTCGGCGAAAGTTTCACCGAGGTTAGGAGAATACTTCTGATCTCAGCTACTGCGTCACGCTGAAGTGAGCAAATTTGAGTAAAACATGTAGAATCAGGAACAGAAAACACGAAAAAAATGTGTTCTTACTGATATATCTCCTCCGAAATAAATTAAACTATTGTAGACGAATTAGAAATTATTTAATGCCATTTAGCAAACAGTGCGAAAGGCAACTGACAGATGGAAATCCCCATTTCTCTCCAATTTAATGAAGTTAAGCGACAATGGATAGCGCGGCGTCGTAATTCTCGCTACATCTAGAATAAAAATGGAGCGATTTTAAGACAAACTATTATCCAGGCAATTAAGGCTAAAAATTGGAAATTATCTTCGATTCATGTTAAGTTTATCTGGCAAGGTTAATTTTTGTTGCGGTGAATCTTTCACCTGGGATCGATGTAAACTTTATCTTTCGTTTTTTCTGTGGTATAATCGATAATCAAAGGATATTTCAAAGTTGTAGAAATAAAATCTACCATGCTTCTATAACTGTAGAATATTTATTTGCTGCCAATTTGCAAGCATTAACATTTGACCTTTTCGAATATAGATGCGTTATAATAAAATATATTTAATATTCATTACAGATAGAGTAGTCTATAACGAAGTAAATTTAGTAACTGACATTCAATAATATCTAACCCCGTTGAACTGAAATTTGGCTTTAATTGAAATACCATAATTTTCTGAAAAAATGTATTTACAATTGTAAATAAATGAAAGTTGACTCTTTATCTTCTAATAAATACAAATAGTGAAGCATCTTATTGTAAGTATGATTAAGGCGAGAAAAAAGTTCGAAGCAAACTGGAAATTGATTCTCATCGTTATAATACTGAAATGAACAATCTACTTCTATGTTAATGTTCTAATTTCTGTGGCATAAAAGCAGCAACATTTGCACGTGTGTAGGTGTAAAGGTAAAAAGTCTCTTCCCCTGACCTTCAATCGAAACTACATATATTAAATTTCATACCGAGCTCGGTGAGAACCGGAGACTGAAACCTGCGCTCGTAAGCGATGCTATTAATGAAAATGAAAGGACCCAGGCGAGGCTAAGATTCAAATGATCCGTATCTATATTACAACGTGTAAGCATGAATAACGAAACCTGTAAGGAAGTGGAATAGAGTGAGAGAGAATTTTTTCTAACTAAGAAAAAGGGCGTCTGCAATCTTCAACATTGGTGCCGAACATGGGGGGGGGGCAACTCCCACTTTGGTGGGGACAACCAATGTATTTTTGCCCCCCTCCCAGGAATGCACCCATGTCTGCCATGTACGATAGAAAGAAAGTTTGCCCCATCAAACAAAAATTCGTTCCAGCGATACTGATCTTCAATTTTGTTTTTTAATTTAGATTATTACAGAATTCTTCATTAGGGTAAATAGTTTTTATTATAGAGTAGGCTTTCGCGTAGATTTTTAAATTCAAAAGAGTGGATAATAAATCCCTATCCTAAATTTTTGGTATGAACATTTTTGTTAAAGTATGCTGTATGCTATACTGAGACTTATTCTTATTTCCAAGAATTGGAGCCACTTCTATGCTGGTTTATTAGTGTGTGTATTTTGTTACTTCTGTGGTTTCTAACAATTTTGGTTTAATATTATCACTTGTGTCCCTATATTGTCTGCCCTGAATTACTTTCCGTGAATCATATACGTATATACTATATTTGATCCCGCTTTATTATTTTTTATTCGAATCATTCTTTCAATAGTGATATTCTCTTAAATAATTTTTTATTTGTTATTCATTTCTCAAGCAATTTAGTTTTTTTGTTTTATCCTTTTTATTCTATTGCTAATTGTAACAATGTTACGTATTAATTCAAATTGAAATTGATTCAAAAATAAAATGAATTAGTAAATTAATTATAAGAAAAATGAATAGAATATAATAGGATTAAAATGCAGGGCGACATGCTTCATTTGTTTTACATAGAGAAATTTCTAAAACTATATATAACTTTTTCACCTGGGTGGACATACAGTAAACTCCCGCAATCGTCACGAAAGTCTGAAACTGGGATTCGCGTTAGGTCGGTTCCCCCACCATATCAAAAATCTTTCTCCCCTTGCGCTTTATCCTCATATTTAATTGATTCAGAAAATCAAATCTATTCAAAAAATTTAATATCAAAATTTGACAGTTGAGGAAACAAGTACCAAAAAAAATTAAGAGGTTATTATGTTATAAGTTTACATAAGAATCCTTTAAAAACTTTATCAATTATTAACATCTTTATTCAAATAAAATTAGAAATTTGAGAACTCTGGAGTTGATAGTCATGTAAATTTTTCCATATAAAACAATTCGGGTTGAATTTCTATTTACCTAGAATTGATAGCCATTCGTAAATTGAAACTAACTTATGAAATAAGAAACGTTGAATGTCAAAATGTTATGAAAAGTCGGTAGTGGGATCAAAACGAGTAGGGGAGGTCACGATAAATGGTAGTGCGATAAGTGGGAGGGTACTGTAATGGAACAGATTTAAAATCAAATAGAGCAAAAATGGATATAATTAGATAAAGTAATAACCTAAATTAAAATACCACTGTCAACCTGGATACAAATATTTGGTCTTGATTTTGTCTTGGCTAAAGTCTAATCCAAGACAATTTCAAGTTATTATGTATGTCTAGCTCACGAGATGGAACTGGAAAGTATTAATAAGTCTTTTATCTGCAATATTTATCATCTTTGGATTGCGAATCTAAAAATGTTGTACATTTTTTCCTATTTCCAACAGTTTACTATAGATACTAGTAGAAACTGAAAGTTTTAATATTTCTACGGAAAAATGTGTATGCATGTAGTTGTTGAAAATAACAGGTTACAAATTTTTAATTCACAAATCATTTATTTTAAAATTACATTTTGTATTGGCCTTGAAATTTGAATCCTTAGCAGATGCCAACTCAATGGTCTCAACTGATTTGGAAATGGCAGGCCCTACCGGTATAGTAATAAAACCAATACATACATTATCCTTCTATGTCTCAAGACAAGTCTACCTGGTCTTCTCATGGCACAGCTAGATCCATAAATGTAAATCAAGTCTCTATATCTTGATTTTTTCAGCTGACGAGACAAAACCAGACATGATGGACCGCAAGTCATATTGAAGTAATTCAAGATAAAATCAAGACCAAATATTTTTGCCCGGGAAGTACTATGGATGTATTCACTGTGAATACATTTATTTTTTTGCTGTTTGCTTTCTCACATACATCAAATCAATTTTCTTTCTCATATAACAAGTATTATTTTCACTAGAAAAAACTGACTCTTATATCATTATTGTGTTTTCTTGAAACCAATAACTTTTAAGTTACACAGTAGTGTTATATTGAGAATATTGAATAAGTTTTCCTTATACAAACAATAAAGTACACAATTTTCTTATATTTTATCAATTGCTCTTAATAGATGATGAACGTTAATGAAAGGTTCTTTAATACGTGAATCGATGCAGCTCGAAGATGCGAACAAATATATTTAACCACATGTGTGAACTCCCATGCATTCGAAATTAAATAATGTGAATTCAAGATGAGCTCATACGAATTCAAGATAAACTCACGAAAATTCAAGCGACTTCAAGATGAATTTTTGAGAATTTAAAAAATTTTTTGATTGAAATGATTTGTATTGAATTTAAGATGAACTCACGCTAATTCAAGATCAATTTACTTAAATTCTAGATGAATTCGTGTTAATTCAAGATTAATTCAAACGAATTCATGATTAGTTCACGCGAATTCAGATTTATGCATGCGAGTTCGAGATAAATTCACTTACATTTAAGATGAATCTATGCAAATTCCAGTTCCATATATATGTAAATCAAATTGAATAAATTATTATTCAGATGAAAAGTATTTCACTTATAATATAGAACTTATCTCGAATTCTTCTATTGATAAAGTAGTAATTAGTTACGGATGTTGATAAAAACGTCACTCGTGCCCTCATAGTTATATAGTCAGTATAAATACAAATTTTTATATATTTACTATAGAGGGCACGAGTTTCGTTTTTAACCACAGTCATTACGAATTACCATTTTGTCAACAGGAGCAGTAGATCTAGCTTTTTTGACAAGATAAATATTAGCTAGATGAAGTTAATGAGGCATAGTCTCTCTCCTGTCGGGAAAACAAATCACTTTCTTCTGGCTTCATATCTTTTTTCGCGTGACATTTTCAATTCTCTATAATCCAGGCTTATGGGTGGCATAATTCCATATTTAAAATGCATCTCGAAGCCTTGCAAATCTTGCATCATATTCCTCAATCTTTTGTATAAAATTACAAAGTCCTCTTAACATTTTCTCTTAATAAAACCATTAATTTCTCTCCCCTCACCTCCCATACCCCAGATACTGTCGTATTTCACCTGGCCGAAGCTTTTTATCTGGCTTCGTGGAAATGCTCTCATATGACACTCGGCGACAGTCCGGGATTGGTACCGCGACATAAACGTGGATCGAGTGTCTGAATAGACGATTATTTAGTGAAGGTAAGCGCATATACGAGCGCTGATGAGCATGAGTGGCGAAGATGAAGAAATGTGCGTGCGTCGCGGCAGGCAACCTTAACTTCATTTATGAACATACACGTATATCCTATACAAATATTTAGAGAATTATTTTTAAGTGTACCAGTGGTAGCGGTTCGGACATATTTTCATTTTTGAAGGTCAAATAATTATTTTCCCAAAAAATGCTTATAATTACTGAGAATTTGGGGGAAAATGTTATTGAAACTGTAGTAAACAGCACTTTTAAGATTATTTTAAAAGGGTACAACTACTTTTGAAGAGACGGCGATTTTTCTGAAACAGAATGACACCCAGTTATAACCATTCGATAGGCAATACAAAAATCTATCGAAAACATGCAGAGATGTTTTTATTTTTTGATCAAATGCTCTTGAATTCGTTATGATTCTTGTGGCAAATCAAAATGATATTGATTTCGGAATCATTTTAAACTTTTTTTTTACTGTGCAAGGTATTTATTTTTTATGCATCAATAATTTTTTTTAACTGCAATAATTATGTTCTTAGGATGGCAAATCGAAAAATGTTATCCATTTTTTCCTATCGCCAAGAGTTTTCTAGATACTTTAAAAAAATCACAGTTTTAATCCTTTTGCGGAACATTGTATGTGGAAATTTTATTTTATGTAGTTTCATAGTTTGTAGATGTCGGAGTGTAATGAACAAGAAATTCAAAAATAAAAACTTTTGTAATTTTGACCCTGGAAAATATTAAAGCCCTAAATTGGTAATATAACTTTCTTTAGAAAAAATTTGGTTTACTTCTCAAGACTTAAACTTCTTGTCTTAAGATCGTAAACCTTAGTCATAAACTCAAGACTTGCGTTTTCGACTACTAAGTCTCGCCCCTGGCCGACAGCGAGACATAGCCGTCTTAGAGACAAACGCAAGAAGAGCTAAATCGAACTCAAGACGAAATATTTTTACTCGGGGTACTCAATTTATGATCACCTGATCATCACCTGAATTCCAATCTTCTCATTTGCTTACTGTATGGTTGAAAGTTTAAACGCCATTCCTAATTTCAGATTTCCTATGCTTTTTTCTTATTACACCTAAAAACAAGTAACATTTTACATTAAAATTTGTTTATTTTTTTCTTTGTTGATGCCGCAGACGCCACATGATCTGCAGAGTGAAGAGAAGGCGTCGATGGACGTAGAGGTTGTAGAGGGGGTCACTTCTTCTCTGGAGGAGAAGACGTTAAACCTTGTGAGGGTGGAGGAAGAGGGGCTTTTCCGTACTCGAACTTCGAAGGTGGGAGTGGAGCACAGCCATGTCTTGTCAGCACCATTTCGAGTTCAACGATCTTGGATGCAGGGCCAGGTAGACACGTACCCCTACCGATCCCATTTCACGAAATAATGGCACACGCCCGGAAAAAGGACAGCAGGTGAAAATGCACCCGGTCCGTTTTCAAATTTAGCCTCTCCAAATCTACACCTAAATCATCAGCCTGGAGGTATAACAAGCAGGTTGTTTCGGTAGCACGTGCTCACCTGATGTTCTTCTGTAATTAGAATGTGTCAAAAATCAATTTGGAGGGAAACAAAACCAGATGGGAATTTTAGAGGTTCTGGAAAGTAACCCAAAATTTAAAGATTTCATGCGTCATATACATAGTTGCGCGGGTTAAATAAATGCGAGTTTCAATTTTCCGATGTGATTTGATTTGTTTATTTTAAACACTTCATGAAAAATAAATAGCAAACATGTATATCTTTTCGCAATTTAATACTTGGGATTACTACTGTTATGACGGCTCATAAAACCAAGATTGATTATAAAATTCTCTAGCAAGAAATGAATGAAATCAGGTGTATTCTATTGGCTTCTAGTAACATCTCAATTTGAATAAATTTAAGTAAATTCTATGAAATTATACTGCAACTGAATGTCAGTCAATTCTACTTAATTCTCACAAATTATATACTAAATTCTCATGAATTTCACTGAATTCTGGTAATTCTGAGGAATTATAATGATTTCTGATGAACTATACTGAATTGATTTTTAATTATGATAAATAATTGTTCTGAAATTTATTGAATTATAAATAATAAAATCTACTTAACTAAATTCTGGCCAATGCCACTGGATTCTAATGAACTCTGGCGAATTCTGATAAATTCTTATGAGTGATTTGCATGTGTATTTATTTCCGTTAATGCAACAACCCCACACCTAAAATCAGTTACAGGGCTTACAAGTATCTACTAATGAAACTCATTATGAATTCTGGTGAATTTGGTGATTTTTAATGATTTTTTATGATTCATGATGAATTCTGAATTTAGCGTATTATACTGGTTTTAAGTAACTCAAATTCCTGTGAACAACAAATTTCACTAAATTCCTGTGAATTATGATAAATTCTACATACTGATACGTAATTCTACTAAATTCTTACGAATTCTGAGGATTTCTATTGAAGTCCACTTAATTTTGGTTGATTTTATTGAATTCTGATAAATTCTTGCAGATTGTGAGCATTTCTCATTATTTGTTATGTATTCTTGTGATTTGTGATCAATTATTATCATTTCTGACAAATTCTGAGATATGCTAACAGTCTTAAGAATTCCGGCCAATCCTTATGATTTCTGAATTACTTATTTTAATAAATTCGTGTGATTTTTAATGAATTTATGTTAATTCTAACAGATTCTGATGATTTATGATAAACTCTGATGTTTTCTGATAAATTGTATTACATTTGTTTCGACTTATGTTGAATTTTGGCAAGTTGTATTAACATTCTTGAGAGCTCCAAACAAATTTATATGGCTTCTGATTAATTCTAATGAATTCTTATGACTTCGGATGAATAATTATAATTTTTGATTAACTTTGATCAATTATATTAACATCTTATAATTTCTGATGAATTTTTCTTGTTAATTCTTATTCTTTCTATAGATATCGGATAACTTATGGTGAATTCTGATAATTTCTTATGATTTCTGACGAATATTCTTGTGAATTATGATCAATTAATATGATTGCTGAGAAATTCTTAGAGATACTTACTATTCTTATAAATTTTGATAAAATCTGATGCTTTATGATGAATTCTCATGATTCCTGGCGATTTTTAATGATTTTTTAGGTATTCTGATGATTTGTACCCACATTCTTAAAAATTCGGACAAATTTCTATGATTTATGATGAATTCTAATTAATTCTTATGAGTTATGATGAATTCTGTTGAGTTGCATTCTTAAGAATTTTGGAAAAGTTCTAGGATTTCTAAGAAAGTTTAATTAATTCATATGAATTCTAATCAATTCTGTTGAGTTGCATTCTTAAGAATGCTGGCAAATTTGTACGATTTCTGACGAATTCTTGTTAATTTTTTCCAGGTTGACTGAATTCTTGTTAAATCGAGTAAATTCTGCTGAATTTAAATTGTACTAATGAATTCTGAGGAACTCTAAAGCACTGTAGCAAACTATACTGAATTATGATGAGTTGTGGTAAATACCACTAGATTTTTATGAATTATAATAAATTTTGATGAAGTGCAATACCTTCGACGAAATTCCAGTATATATTGAATTTTAGACTTTAGTGAATAATAATTTCTTAAATTCAAATAAAGTTAATTTAGAATTAATGAATTTCTTTTTCAATTCGACTATATTCAAAGTGTATTAACTAATTAACCAACTAAATTTGATATAAATTAAAAGTTATTCAATATCCACTTTTGGATCATTGTTTTCACTGAATTGGTAGGTGATTTCATATTTATTCAAATTTAATTTGTAAAATCGTAATTAATCCGACTGATTTTACATATATAAAGTTGTTATTCTATAATTTAATGGAAATTTTGGATCTTTCCAAATATAAAATAAATTTTTGAATAATTTTATGCTGTAGTAATTATAGGTAGGTATCAATTGTTAAGTATTATTAAGTTCTATATATTTGATGAGATATCACATAAAATATTTCTAAATTTGTTATTGTATGGATACTAAACAAACAAAAGTAGCAGAATAGGTGCCTAAGTTAAATTTCTGTTCCTTGAAGCTGATAAGTTTGCGTCACAGAGCCGGAGACCTTCTAATGGGAATGAGTTTAAGAATAGAGACATACCTTTGCACACATAACATGATCACAAGAATATCTTCATGACAGTGATTCCAGCCTGTCAGATAAAATCAGCTCATTAGAGTCAAAAACCAAATCTTTTAACTAGAATGTCAACACGAAAGTTTCTAAAGAAAGGCAATTTCCACCATCTATAAGTTAACTATTAGCCGAAATATCTCCGGAGAAAACTTTTTCTTAATCTTTAACATAATGACTCTTCAACTATACGTGTAGATCTTGACAAATCAAAAAGAATTTTCTACTCCAGTTACAAAGGTCGCTTATGAAATCACTCGATTATCAACACTAATTCTTATTTTACTTGAACATTTTCTTGAAAGGGACTTTTTTGTTTGGGTTTTTTCAAACCATTTTAGATAAAAGTTAAAACTGTCAAGTCGCTGTCAAAATTTTTTTGATACATCATTAAGATACTACATCTTTTTGAACTAGGATAACAAATATTATTCTGTATTTTAATCCAAAACGAACAAACGACCATAAATGCACTAAAAAATGCATGGTTCTGACAAATAAATAGGGAAAAATCAAATTAACAAAACTAAAATGTATTTAAACAAAGTTATTTTTGCTTCTGAAACAGCCAATGCACTTCTGTTTTTCGTCAAATACTTTCCTCAAAGAATGTAATGGAAAAGAAACACTGGTTGACAAGTATAAAATAAATTCGTTGAGATGGTTTGGGCATGTTGAGAGAATGAAAGGCGAATTAAGGATTGTAGAAACAAGTATATAGACGTAAAGTAAATTGCACCGTATCCGGAGGCAGACTGAGGAAAGAATGGTTAGAATGGGTGAAGGAGACCCGAAGTAAAAGAGATATAAAAAGCCATAGAAACACAAAACCTTGCATGCGGAAATGCATAGACGTGAATGAAGCTAAAGAGATATGCCAGGACAGCAAAATATAGGGACAAATAGTTTATAGGATATGCGTGATAATGAATATATGTGGAGTGAATGACTCCGAGTGGAGACCTTTACATGGTGACTTTGTGAAAATCTTCGCATGGGGTAATCGCTAGAGAGATACCAGCGACCTGAGTGGGAATAGTGTTGCGGAGCGAACGTTTTATTTAAATGAACAACACGGGAATTCTAAAATAATCTAAAAATGTAACACCCCCCCCCCCACCATCCTCATACCTCCTATTATAATTTGCGTCTTCACTTTTCTCATGTGACTTTCCTGATCTCGGCTAGAATCGAGAGTCACGCTCACCTCCAAAAAGAGATGGCTTAATGGTATAATAGTAATAACTTTTATATTATTTTAAAATACATATTAAATACAAGAGTACAACAAAGGTCCAGTAATCGCCAGTCTGACATCATAGTAGCTTACATAGTGATGGGTTCTACGAAAAATAGACTATCTTTTCGTTACCGTTAGGAATTAGGAATTAGTATGAAATTTAGTAAACACGTAGAAGTGTTAAAACAAATAAAATATTTTAAAATTTATTGTTTTGAAAGTTACAGGAGCCTAAATTACATTACAAACTGTAATACAAAATACTAGATTTTTGAATTCGTAGGAAATGTTTCGAGAAATAATGGGTTATTTATTTCTCCTGAAAACTTAGCGAAATGAAGTTAGCCTAATTCTTAACGGTAACAAAAAGATATCCTATCCTTCGTAGAACCCATCGATACAGCTCCACTTCGCGTTTGGTCGGTACATAACTTCAGATGGTCCTGTGCATAAGTATATAGAACCTGAAGTAATAAGATGTACCTACACGGAGACGATTTGGGAGCGTAATGGCGTTTTTCGCCAGCGCATTGTATAGGTGCCAAATGCTAGATACTTACGCTATAGAAAAAATATCCTTAGATGTAAATGAGTTGATTGACAGCGCAACGATGGAAATTATAGGGTAAGGAAAATGATGTTTGCTTTATTTTGAAGCAGATTTTAAATCTTGAAAACCTCAAATGTTTAGATTAATTGACAAACAAATATTATATTTCATTGATACAAGTCCTACTTTTAAAATTGTTAGTTGAACCTCAATTGCAAGAGTATTTAATTATATGTTTAGTTCTGAACAGTTTGAGGCGAGAAAATGGAGCTGGCTTTTAAATTTGAATTTACAAACGAATTGTTGATACATTGTTATTAGGCATTACGCAGTATATACACGAAGGCCAATTTCGGAATTTAAAAATTGGTAATTCTGTATAATTTCATCTCTTGTACACTTGAAATTGCTTTTCAGCAGAAAAACACAACAAACCATCAATTATGTGAGGTTATAAAAGCTGACAAATGAGACGACATTTTGCTGTTACGCTTTACGCCCGACAAATCGCCGCGAAATTTAAATCTTGAGAACTTTAATTTTATATGAAGTTGCAGCTCCAATATTTTGCTGTCGCCAATTTAACTTTTAATTGAATATTTGTTTTAAATGCATTGTTGCCCTTGTGACAATGATCATTAGTATGTTTAACAAGAAGTGATCAGACATTACAAAGGGGGCGGAGGTCATGTTTTTTTACGGTTTGTAATGCGGGTGGGTGGGGTTCTTTTAACTCGATTAAGTAAAAATTTTAATTCATGCATTTTCTGCACCATCAACTTTCTGTATAAAAATTTCAAAATAAATCATTTTAACTCATCATAACATTTATTTCCAAATGTTTCTGAACATTACTTATTGTAAACTTGCTTACATTCTTAAAGAGATAAAAAAGATTACATTATGGTCAAAAATTTCTTTTGAAGAATTCAACCAGGTTAGAGGTTTTTTAATAATTATGAAAGATTTTTGGAGATTGATTTCTGTTTTCAAAATTTCTTGAAAAATGTTTAATGGCTCAGGTTTTATTTGGAAATAATATTTTTAGGTTTAGAAAATTTTAAAATGTGTGGAAAAGCAATATTATATATATATACATATATATATATAT
>JAWWLR010000054.1:20470107-20489774 GCA_035041075.1 Acraspis erinacei
ACATTGACAAAACATTTTACTATTAATTTCAAATCGTAGATTTCATTCTTTATGTCTTACGGTCCAATCATAAATTAAAACACTTTCGAGGCAAAAAACATTTTTTTCGAACTCAGAAATTTTTGGAATTGAAAAACTCCTTTCACATTCCTTACGTTTCGGTAGAAATGCGTACCTTTTTCAAAGGTTTTTAACCTGAGTTTAAGATGGTATGAAATAGTCAAAACAGATTAATTTATGTCAAAAATTTGAAGTCCATTGTTAAAAATTAAATTTGGTTATTTTGAAGTCTCAACATTAATGAGACTTCAATCAATTAAAGACTACATTTTTAAAATTAGTGAGAAAAGAACAAAATTATCGTAGGTTAGGACCGACGAACAGAAATGGAAACCATCATCAGAATCAAACCATCTTCAACTCAGGTTAAAAACCTTTGAAAAAGGTACGCATTTGTACCGAAACGTAAGGAATGTAAAAGGAGTTTTTCAATTCAATAAATATCTGAAGTCGAAAAAAATGTTTCTTTGCTCGAATTTATTTTAATTTATGATTGGACCGTAAGACATAAAGAATGAAATCTACAATTTGAAATTAATAAATATCAGCAGTCGAAGAAAGGATTGATTTGTTTCATCAAATCACTTTACAGTTACTCATTTAATTAGTAAGCCAGTCCTATATTAAACAGGTTAGTAAAATATCTTTACTAATTCATTTAGAATAACATAAGTCTTATACCATTTCATTTATAGTATAAAGTGATAAAATAACTCATTTAACAGTCACACACAATACTATTAATTGTATCTGTTCCACTTTTGGTTAAAAGCTCTATTTTAGTTGAACTTTCAACTACTTGGTTCAAAATTAATGTATTTTGTTAAAAATTATTTTTTTTGTACAACATTATTTTCATATTTTGGGCAAAAACTGCCCAAATTTGGTAATGTAGTTTGTGGACGGCCCCAATGGTCACTGAGAATCTTCACTAATTCGTAACGCTGGTTACAAATCTGATAGTGATTTGAATCAAAATTGAACGTTATATGACAATCAAAAGCTATTCATATGTTATCTGCACGGGGTCCAGCGGTCTAAACATGTTATCTGCCATGTTCTGCCGCTGGTTTGGTATTGTTTTTCCCAGGCTCTCATGTTTCTGCGTTGTTTTTCAAGCTACGGTTAAGTTTTATATGTCAAAATGTTTGGAATCGCAAGCCGAACATAGATGTGCTTGCAAAAATGTATTAAAAATGTATGTCTCACTGGCCCATTCTGCGAGTAAACTGAGCCGTTGTGAGAAAAAGCACGGATTTTCCATAATACGCCATAAACAGTTAACAAGTTTAGACATTGGACATATTCTCTAGATACCAAAACGCCATTTTCGAAAATCCATTTTTAAAAGAACTTAAAGGGATTTTGCCGTTCCAGAAAATACAAAAAAATCAATTTCGAAAAAACTTTCAGTTAACAGGTTTAGACCGCGGACCCCCCAGTTTGATTTGCAACTTTTGTCACAAAGCTTTTCCCACATTTTTTTATTTGACGAGATAAATTTAAAAAAAAATTAGTTTCATGGGTTTCCCCTGGTTTTCACCATGCAAATTTTAGTAGTCAGTGCTTCAAAATGAATGGACATAAGGAGTTTCAAATTTTATCGCAGATATGCGTTTTTCTGAAGTTTATCCAATGCATCCTCATCGAGCATCTGGAGGCGAGTGTGGCGAGTCGTGCTAAATTCGTCCAGGTAGAGAGAATATGTAACTCTAGCCGTTAAAAGTCAACTGTCCTTTTCATGTGATTTTTTCAATCTCTATAATGACGGTCAACACGTTTGTCCAAAAGTTAGGGATAAGGACAAAGAGTCACGTATGCATCCCTTTGAATTTCTTGCGTCTGACCATATCTAGGTAGAAACGTTAGAATAGATGGACCATTCTGAACGACATCCTTAGTCGGTGGGTAATGTGGGGAACAATTAAAATACAGGAAGACTGGGTGCTACTCAGGTATAGGTATCTTCACCCAGAATTAGCATAAACGCTCCTATGCATCAGAGAATACGAACCGTATTATGGTCCACAATCTATATAAGCCAAGCTTAAAGCAGATATTGTAAATCACATTGGATTTTTATTATTGATTATTTAATACTCGAAATAATATGATATTTATTAAAACAAAAATTGTAAATAAATATAATTGCACTTTAAGAAGAAAATATTTTCTAATTTTATAACGCTTTGATTAATCTTCTTCCTTTCGCAACGAAAACTTAAAATAAAGTAAATTACAGACTTGCCGAAAAAATCAAAACAGAAAACATTTTTATACGAATAAAAGCACGACAGAGCAACATTTGGCTTATTATTTTCGAATTATATCAAATAAAAATAAAATTGCGATATATAATTCTATACTTGTAGTCTTGAACCTATTGTGCTGTACGATAGCGAGACCTGGACATGTACCAAAAAAAGGATAAGAGTAAAATTAAAACGGTGGGCACGCATTATTTCTTCTATTCTTGTCAAACAGTCTCCTCTACACCAGATTTTCCCAAACTTTTTTCGCTCTTTCTGGGGAGCGCAGGGTCGCCACCCTCAAATTTTTTCACAATACTGGAACTCAAGAGACACTTGACGCCACTCGTTAACTCTCGGTTGCTTGCATCGAGTGAATTTTCCATTGTTAGAGAATTAGAGCCGCTTGAGGAAAATGAAAATTTGGTAAAATATTAATAAATTGAACTTTAATTGACTACGTTAGATTTATTAGATTATGAAAGGAAAATTAAAAAAAGATAGAGGAAAATCGGATAATAACTTTAAGAGTTATAGCACTTTTGTTACATTCACAAGATTGGTAAATGTTTCATTTATTAGTGCGGATATTAACCGATTTTCAAAAACTTTGTTTTCATTTATTTTAAATTAGATCACAAAATCATTCAACTAATTAAAAATTAATTGAACTAAATCTTTATAATTTGAGTTATTCTAACTTCATAGCAATGAAAGGGTCATTCATGTTAGGTAAACAAAAGTCGCCGCATGCTCACAGCGGGGAGCCTGCCTCGAGGCCTACCTGTTTGCCCGGCCGGGGGGTGGCTTCCCCTGACGAGGGCAGCCTAAACTGCCGGCGGCACTAGTTTGGGAAACGCTGCCTTAGAAGAAAGGGATTAGAAAATATCCTTCTTGAAGTTTAGTATCCTAATTCTTTAAACAAAATTTTGGTTCCAAATCAGAAATTTAATGCTTACGATCTAAATTATCGGTTATTTCAACTCAGAATATATTGCTCAAACTATATTTTATTATTATAACTACCAATATAATTGAGGGCAAGCTCCAGGATTAAAACAAAAGTTGAAGCAATCCTCTAGTTTTTTCTAATTAGACGAATAACTAATTAACGTATTAATGAAGAAACCGATTAAAAATCTAACTCATGAATAATCTAGAACTTTATTTTATCACAGATTACGCATATCATAGAGTTGTTATCTTGAATATTATATGCGTCAGGTTTTCCACCTAAGATAATTACATTTCATCTGTCTCAAGAAAAACAAGATGGGTGTTGATTTACCCCTTCTTCTAAATGAGAATTAGAATTATTTTCTATAATTTTTTTATCTTAAAAATTCCCTTTTTAAAAATAAATTATTAGGATTAAAAAATATAATAATGCTCTTTTTATACAATTTTAAGAAGTAAAGTTTCAAATTCAGTTAAATTCTCATTTGCAAAAAAACTGATTTTTAATTTTTAAAAAGTAGCTTCTCCTTTTTTCTCTTTTTATAAATCAGAATTAATATTATTTTCCATAGCTATCCGTTTAATCTAAAAAAACTACCAGTTGCATGATAAAAACATAATTTTTTACAGCATTTTTTATATTTTTTTTCAATTATTATCCGTTTAATAAATAAATTCATTTTTAAAAATTAATGAAATATTTGTAGAAAACCAATTTTTTTGAAACGGCGATTTAAGTTAATTTTTAAAATATTTATTTAAAAACAATTGTTTATACCAATGACAATTTTTAGTGAAACACAATACATTCTGAATTTTAGCATATGAATCCAGTAGCCAGTAAAACTTCTCTATTATACTTTATCTGGATATCTTGACACCTATTGAAGTGCAAAATTAAAAAAAAATGTAAATCATTGCTCAGGACACTTTTGTTAATGATAATTAATAATATTATTAATCTTTTTAATTAATTTTTAAATTTTTTATTTAAATTTTTAAATTAAATTAAACTTTAAATTAAACTGTTTAAATTAATTATTATTAATTAATATATTATTATATTAATTAATGATAAATAATAATAAAACTTTTTTTAATGTATATTATATAACGCACGTATTTATGGAATTCAAGGAACTTATGGAGTTTAAGGAATTCGGGTAATTCTGGGAAATTAAGGAATACAAGGAATTCACGGAATTCATATAACGCCCGAATTGCAAGTATTTCATGGAACTCGTGGAATTAATGGAATTTATTGAATTCACGCAATTCAAAGATTTTACGGAATTCGAAGAATTGATGGAATTCGAAATATTCAAGAAACTCACAGAATTCTTGAAATTAACAGAATTCATGGAATTTAAGAAACGCATGGAATTCAAGAACTCACCAAATCTATTGAATTATTGGAATTCTCGGAATTTAAGAATTCTAGAAAATCACGAAGGCCAAAGAATTCAGGAAATTCAACAAAATGTACGCAATTCAAGAAATTTATAAAATTCCAGAAAGTCACGGAAATCGTGAACTTCACGGAATTCATAGAATTCACGGAATTTATGTAATTCATGGAATTCAGGGAACTCAAGGAATTCACAAAGTTTAACAAATTTACGGCATTCAAGTAATTTAACAAATTCATGGAATTCGCGAAATTCATAGAATTCGCGGAATGTGAGGAATTCGCGAGATTCAAGCAATTTACGGAATTTAAAGAAATTGTGAAATGCAAGGAATGCGCGGAATTCATGGAATTCATAGATTCAAAAGTATTAATGAAATTCAAGGATTTCATGGAATCCATAAATTTCGCGAATTCCATGAATTTGGTAAATTCCCTCAATTTGAAGAATTTCTGGAATTTCAAGAATTCCGTGAATTCCAAGCTCTACATGAATGAAGTTAATTCAATGAATTTCATGAATTCCGTGAATTCTATAAATTTAATTAAATCCGTGATTTTCTTAAATCCAGTGGATTCCTTGATAGCTTTGAATTCCATCAATTTGGGGATTTTAACGAATTCGGTAACTTCCGCGAACTTCATGAATTTTGTGATTTCCAGGAATTTCTTGAATTCCTTGAACCTCTTGAATTCCTTGAACCCTAGGTGCAAAAAATTTTTTTGAACTGCAGCAACTATTTTGTTTGAATATCAAATCTAAAAATCTGATCAATTTCTTCCTATCTCCAACTGTTCACTAGATACTTGTAGAAAATGATAGTTTTAATGTTTTTAAGGTAAATTTTATACGCCTGTAGCTCTTGAGACTGGCAAGTTCCGAGTTCGTAATTATCAAATAATTTATTTAAAAATTATAAGTTATATCAGATCAACAATTTGAATCTTTGGAATATGTCAAATTTTTAGACCCCGCCGGTCCGATCCTAGCTACGTGATTCCTGGAAATAGCTGACACTCCCGATGGGGCGGTTGATAGAGATTTGAGTATCATAAAAAATAAAGTGCCGAAACGAAAACTTTTGTAACTTTGAATCCTGGAAAAAATTGAAATAAATAATTGACCATATAATTTCGTTTAGAAAAAATTTTGTTTATTTATTCAGACTTACACTTCTGGTCTTGAGACAAGTCCACCTCGACTGATCTGAAGACTAACAATAAAATTTATTGCATTAAGACAAGTTCACTTCGACTTGTCATCAAAATCAGTCTTAAACATTAGTCATAAACTTAAGACCACAAAAAAAAAATATTTGTAATTGTGATATGAGAATGTTTACACAATGTGCTATTTTTTGAATAACCAAAAATCCAAAATAAAACTTAAGGTACACATTTCAAACTTTTGTCCTACCTTCTGAATACACATAGAAAGGCATTTATTAACTTGGTCAAAATTTTTTAAGCCAGCGCGCAGTTTCTACAAAATAATGGAATTAATAAATCCATAAGTTTAATTGATGGACTAATATTGTACGAATAGAATATGCTTAAAATATTTTGCAAATAAAGCGTGTACGTGACGGTTAAGGTACTTGAGGTAGTTAATTTGCATATTGTAGGATGATGTTTCCTTGAAAGAAGGGAGGCATTATAACAAGCATCATCGCCACCAAAAGTTCAAGGCTGGTTATACGTTTAAGGAAACGAATCAAGTGCCATCCAAGAAAGGAACTCATCTCACTCCAAAGTTTAGTTGTCCCTATATTGCGGTGGCACTAATTTCACCCAACACTTACAAGCGAGCGTCACCAGTAAAACAACTGGTGGGAATGTATCAACTCTCCCACCATCAAAAGTATGTTAAGAATCAGAAAAACGAACCGGATGGTTCGGAGGAGCAGGCTAAGCTCGATAGAATTATAAATAAAATCAGCGATTTAGGATCTAAGCAAGAGCGTGATGATGCTGGAGAGGAAGATCTAAACGATCTGGAATTCAATTTCAACGGAATACGTTGGAAACATTAGTCCACTTTGATGACGCATTATTGATTTGTACGAGTTTAATATTAGGCTTAGTCCATAAGAGTTATAAGAGTTATTAAGGGTGCGAGTTCTTATGCTCCCAAGCCACGATGCATTCGCCATATCAAGAGCTAAATAGCACCAGGGTCAACCTATCTTTGAACTTCCCGACCTGCCCCCATCCGTAGAGGCGGGCATACAGGGATCTCAAAGGAGGTGTGTGAAAGGAAAATTTGTGACACCAGTTCGCATCTCATAGAATGTAAACCCAACATCTGCATGAAAAATAAAACAAACTAAAAACAATGAGGGGCCCGTTCCGGGACCCTCCTCTAACCCACCGCCGAGAATGGAAAGATCTTCAGGGGGCAATTCCCTGGAAGCGGTGCTAAGTGATAAAGTTAGCGACAGCCCTGTTGACACGATAGAAACTCAACTAGCGGAACTCCACAGGCTCATTTTATAGGCAATAATAAAAACGGCTCTAGAGAAATTCCCTTAAATAGTAAGTGGAAACGGCAGAAGTCCCTGGACACACAGGGTATCACTTTCGCGCAGATGGTTCACAACGCCATGGTGAGAGTTGTCGGTGCGTAGGGTTATCCTGAAACCTTTCTAGCTCTCGAGGATCTAGAAAGGTTAAGGGGAAAGTCTCTAAAGCGATTGATGCGCTACACTGCGAGGGTTGTGCCTCCAAATTCAACAGCATCTTCATCAGGATGGGTGCCATCGTTGGAGGTGCACTGAATTAGCCTTTCAATGGCAGTGACGGGTATCTTTATGATCCGGATTAATTATCGCCACAGCAAGGGCGCCTTGACGGTTCTAGCTAGATGTATGCCAGTGTTGCAGACAGGGCTCGCCCGAATCAAAGAACCCTTGTTATACAGGGAAAGGATTAATGGCTTTTCATCGCGTGGCTCCATATATAAGGGGCAACTCGAAAGAACGTTAAGGGCATGCAGATGAATCTCCACCTCCCAGAGAGTTGGAGCCTCTACCTCGGCACTGTCAGGAAAAAAGGATTCCTCTGCTGTTGGGGTGTGATGGGATCTCTCGCCATACGGTGTGGTTGAGCACTAATATCAATGCAAGAGGAAGAGATTTAAGGGAGATAAATTTGCCCGATTTCTAGCTTCTCACTCGTGAGTCTAAAATAAACAAGTCAAAAAGATTTTAAAAGTTTATATGCTTATTTAGTCGGTGAAGTGAAATAATTTCTAAAAATATTAATATTTCACAAAATGGCCACCATTTAAAAAAATCGGATTCTGACCCAAACATTTGCTTGAATTTGTTTAAAAAAATTGTTTATATAATTTTTTTTTTAATTTGGAGCGGTTCATCGAAAAATTAGAGATTTCAGAAATCTATGTACGTAAGTTCAAATCGATCGGTCAAATACTTTTAAAGCTAGGAGTCGGGAAATTTTGAAAAATGTGAAATCGAGAAAAACGTGTTTAAAGATTTACATAGTGACAATTGCCTTCCGGTTCCAATTGTGAATCAGCCATTCTGCAAGCATAAATTAAGCCCAATTCCTCTTCGTGGAGCCGATTTGTTTCCAAAATCTTTTTTTTTCAGTGTTGACGATTGGATCCCGTTTTTTTACTTGCACGAGGCTAAAGCTTGTGTTGGTTGGATAATGGCCCGACCGGCAGTACGAAAAATAAAATAAAAAGATTTTTGAACCCGATACACTAATAAACTCGCTACATTAAGTGGGGATTCCCTCCTTAATTGAATACTCAGTATGCAGATTTTAACCACTCATGCAAAGAGGAACTCAGACAAGAGCTTCTAGAATTTCCCACAAACTATGGTAACATTAAAGAGTTGGAACACGCCGCGGATTTTCTGCGAAGTACTCTGTCTACATCGTATGAAAACAATGGCACTACAAGCAAAATTAATTCTAGGAAAGGAGCAGAATGGTGGAACACCCACCTCGGCCAAAACGTTGTGCAACGGGGAAAATATAATAAAATAGCCTTCAGACTGCGACATCAATTAGACGGCCTTGTATGTATATAAGAAAAATATAAGAAAGTACAAAAAGGAAGACAGAATGAGCTTCTGCGATGAATCGAAAGGCATTCCAGAAAGAGCGAGGCTCCGCAGGATCCCAGCTAGTTTGCCGAAGATGAAGAAGCAAGGCTCAACAACCTGATGGACGTTAACTTCCCGGGTTTTCAGAGAATACGAAATGACCTATAGCAAGAGGAGAGGAGAGGGTCAATTGTAATTTCGCTTTCAAGGTCATATACAGCAAAAGTGTGGAATAATCTATAGGATTCTTCTGTCCCTTTTTATCACCAGGGGCGAATGGCGGCTACCGAGCGATTTTATAAAAAGGCCTGGATTTTCTTGTCCCAACTGACGAAATTATATAGGGAAAGCATTGTTCTATAATACGAGCCATCGGCATGGAACGATCAAAGAGTGGCCTTCATTCCCAAAACTGGGAAGGAGGGCTAAACTGCTGCAAAATATTTTGGACCGATCAGCTTAACGTCTTTTATCCTAAAGACGTTGGTGAGTCTGGTCGAGAGATATATCAGGGATGATATACTTTTGTCCTCCCCGCGACACAGAGGGCAGCATTATTTCCAGGCTCGCTGCTCGGCAGAAACGGCGCTCTAGGCTCTAGTTACTCTAGTTAAAAACATTGGAGCAGCAGTTGGAACAAAAGGTACACGCTGTGGGTATGTTCCTGGATATAGAGGTTTCCTTCAATAATCCCTTTTCAGAAGTCATCTGACGAGGGGCTTTCAGATGTGGCGTGTCCAAGAAGCTAGTAGGCTGAATAGGAAGAATGCTGCGCCAAAAGAGACTCAAATCAGATACTTTGAGGGCTCATTTAAGGGATTAGCGCCACGTGTCTGTGCACAGGGGGTTTCATGTCCCCCTTGTGTGGTGTATGGTAGTGGATATCCTCCTTCGTAGGCTTAATCAAGAAGGATAACATACCCAAGGATATGTGGATGTCTTTCTAATCGTAATATGGGGGCCCAATCTGAACGCTCATGGGTCTGACAATGTCGACGCTGCACATCGTAGATCTCGTGTGTTATAGCTCAGGGCTCTCGGTAAATCAAGAAAAGAACAGCCAGGTCATCTTGACGAAAAACTACAAGGTTTATAAGTCGACACTCCTTTATTTTGTATTAGGAGGCTGAGGTTTTCGGATTCTGTTAAACATCTGGAAGTAATCCTAGATAGCAAACTGAACTCAGCGAGGCACTTGGAGACCTAATGCAGGAAACTTATCAACACTATTTTGGATTTTCAGGAGAGATTTTTTGTTAACTTGTGGTCAAAACCAAACATTGAACAGCTTCCTTTAGAATTTTTAGGTATTTTCCTGTAAATTTATCATAAAGTGTCGATTAAACATTTCATAACAAATTTCAGAATTCACTGTGAATTACAAACTTTTCTAGATTACTGCGTTGATCGAGATTTACTTAAAACTTAATAGCTATTGCTTGATCACATTCGCTTTCTCGACATTTGAGGAACTATCTATGTTTGCACTTCGAGCTTTAACACTCCCTGTCAGTAACAACTAGAACTTTAATTCGTTTGCGTGTACACATGAAATTACGTTCAGTAAACAAGTAAAGAAACTGTTTTATTTTCCGAAATAATTATTAATTTTAAAAGTTTTGGAATGAAGCCCTGTTTTTAAATTCAACATCAGTTTACCTATGAAATATTATTGAAAAATACTGTATCCCTTCTGTGAAGAATTACGTTATTTATCCCAAATATTGCAAAAACATCACCATACGATGTTGCTAATATAGTTTTTTCTTCTGTTGGTATAGGCCTAGGGAGATAATTTTCTTGTCTGAATAGAATTAAAATAACTATCCGGACAGCCAGTACTTTTTTACCCCCTACATTTTTTCGCCAAATTCCACCTATTTTGCAAATAATGGCCAATTGAGTATTGACGTATTCCATTTTCTATTTATTTAATGCTTCTGTTAAACTATTAGGTTAAGTTCTATTACGGATTTTTTATTGTCAAGATGTCGGCTTCTTATTTCATTTTTCACCGAAAAAATATACTAAACTTATGAGCCAGCTCCGTCAGAAAAATAAGAGATTTTCTGAATGGCTGCGTCACAGAATTTACCTTTAGATGCTTGATCAATTTCTCATTATATACATTAATTGATGCTGCTTGTTTTTGGTCTCTGAAATAAAAACAAAACTATCGGTTTCTCAAAAAAAATTTTGTTTTTAATATGTCACATAAAAGCGCAGGGTTTCTTAGAAATTGTCCCTGTTATAAGATTGAATCGCATCTTATATCTTAAAGGATTAATTTTCCGAGAAATCTAATGAAAGGATGAATTCTCCGTCACTTATAGTTTCCTTAAAGTTGTTGCGGAAACAGGGTGGAACAGTTTCTATGAAACTGTGTTTTAGCACGATTCGTAATTCCTCTTCAAGTCTTTTAGGAAATATTTTCTGCCTCCGTGACTGCATCAAAAAAACATCGGAAAAATACACCAACCTTTTACAATATTGCAAAGAAGATAGGGTAATTTCGTGTGAAAGAAGGAAGTCATAATTTTTGTTTACCTATCAACAGAGCGCTACTGTTTGTATTTTATTTCAACAATTTCCTCCTGTTTCAATATAGCTGCGATTTTTTTAACAGCATTCTTCACTTCTGGACATCCATGGCAGTTCATCAAATAACAACTGGAATTAGGTTCTTTACAAAGCATGTCGTTAAAGCTATCACGGTAAGACTGGTTGAACTGAGTTTGATTTCGCGCCAAAGCTTGCCTCATTCCTGCATATCTGAGTCCTAAAATGTTGAAGGATATTGCAAATACAATTATTGTGAATGCCTTATCTACCGGCCAAAATACAATATAGTAGTCATAATTGAACCGCCGCATCGTAGAACGGGACATAAAATATTTCTTAAGGAGTAGGGAGGCCCCGAACGTCATTCAAACCCAAGCGACTGGGGACCCCCCTCTCCTGAAGAAATATTCTATATCCCGTTTTGAGATGCGGCGCGGCGGTTCAATTGTTGGAACTTGGCCAAAGAAATTTTCAAATCGGAACGTTTCTTGAAAAATTCCTCATGCAATTCGTTCAAATTTCCGAAAAGTAAACGTTTCGGAATAAATGTAAAGAACAGAACGCAAATTTATTTTATTAGTATTAGAATGAATTGAGAAATAAATGGCGACAACTGCTCAAGATTAAAAATTCTTTTTGCGGCTCACTCAGCATTTATTTCGTGAGGATTCAAGTGAATCAATTTTTTTGTTTGACTATGAAATTCAGATGCTTAGTAGGAAGGATCTTCTGCTTCGCATTCGCCCATGTCTTCACTCGAATCCTTTTCAGCATGTTTCGGTTTTTGGGAAGCTGGAATTGATGTAGGTCTCTTGATTTTAATTTCATCCTTCTCCCGATAAATCAACGTTTTACATGCTTATATGCTTTCAGAATTCTTAGCCTATCAAATCAATCTAATGACCTCCTTATGACATTTGACTTAAACAAACTAATCCAACCATAAACAATAACTCAAATTAAGTTCAAATTATTAAATCGGGCGATTATGGACACCTCTCTCCAAACCTGTTTGTATCAGACTCTAATGATATTTGATTGATCAAGCCTTTGCTCCATGCCAATTTTTCATTGACGGAACTGCAACTACTCTTTTCAACTTGTAAACTTAACGAAACTGCGGGTCCTGATGGTTTACAAAACGAATTTTGCAAAAGTTTGACTCCGGAATGTGAGCATTATTTACTTATTCTTTTTAATAAAGTTTTAAATAAAGAGAGGGAACAACTTGGCTTTAGAGCAGGTAGGGGCTGTACAGATTCTCTCTCAACGGAAACGCTAACTTAAATGTCAAACGTAGTAGCTCTTATTCACAGAAAGTCGAAGTAACTTAGGGAGTCCTTCAGGATTACATTCTCAGTTCTCTTTGTTTTATAATATATATAACTGATATAATTGAATTCCTGATTAAGAAGAGGACGACGAGAGTAAGACTATCCGCTGCTCGAACCCTGATTATGCTTCTGTTTCCGGACGAAATTCTAATTATTGCTACGTCATGTCATGATGCTAGAGACAAGATAAAAATTATAGAAGAATATTTTGCCGTTAATCATCTGCAGCTTAAACCAAGAAAGACAAAAATAGTTCCTTTCCATAAATCTAGTAAATTAGACAAATTAATGCCTCTCAAATTGAATAATACCCACAAGCTGGAACTTGAGGATCCCTTTTTTTGGGGGAGTTCCCTTTTCAACTTCTGAAAAATTAAAAAAAGCCAAGGACCCGTTCACTAAGAAAAGTTCTCTCACTGTGTACAGAGTGCAGTATCCTAAATAAAAGTGAATTTTCCGCATGGGATGCGATTATTACTCTTTTGAGTGGAATATTTGATGCTACTGCTCGGTTTGTTTTAGAAGTTTCTGTAAATTGAATCAAGATCAAGTCAAGCTTGATGTTTAACTGGGCTTCTGCGACAGAACAAAATAAAACATTCTCAGTAAATTATCAAATTATCTTTTTTGCAAATTTGTACGTAGAAAAATTAATTCGAATTACAATAAGATGTTCAGAAACCTAAGCCAACTGGGTTATTAACTGGCTATATTAATGGTCTCTCATATTTCATCGATGTCAACCAAATCTTCAGTCTGTGTTACAAAATATATTGTGAGCATTTAGCCAATAATGACATAAGAACTTTTTATCTTCAAAGATATTTGATTATCTCTTAAAATAATCAAAGCTGGTTAGACCGTTTGTTAGAAATTGGTTGAAAATCCCAAGCTTTAATTGTCCAAGAATTTGTTGAATATAAATGTTAATCACAAAATAAACCATTGTAAAATTGATATATATATATCCAAGTTATTCAGGTTTTTTAATAAATTGCATTGAAATTGAATTACAATTGAACGCAGTTACTCAGGGAAGTAGGACGAGAGCAATTACAATTGTAGCGTTTGAAGGGCCGCAGTGTTTATAACTTAATGAAATTAAATTTCTGCATCAAATTTAATAATTTATTTAAAAAATATAAAGTTTTTATCAACATTATAAAATGGTTCCGTTATTTATGATTGTTCATGAGATATAAATAAATTAAAATTTTAATATGTGACTATTCAATTAGCGATTATTTGCAAAATAAGGGGAATTTTGCAGAAAAATGTTAGGGATTCAAAAAGTACTTGTAACTCTATCAAAAAAACGTTGCTATCTTAGTAATCCAAGAGAAAGAATTTTAAGGTGGCCCGTTTTACTTATTTTGACCTAAAAATTATAAAAAAATGTAATCATTTCTTCAGCCGTCTAAAAATTTATATATTTAGCGTGGTACTGTAACTTGTTGGATTATGATGCTCTTTAAAAAAAGCTTCTGTACGAACTAATAGTAAGTTTCAGTAGCCTTAAATCAATAATATATTAAACGAAACAAACGGCAATTTTTTTATTTAAAAGTGCATTTCTAATTTCGGGCCACTGTAAAAATAAGAAAAATTACTACTTGAAGAACGAAAAATAATAAAATTAATTTAATTTTTGTTATTCGAAAGCGATACCATTAAAAACATAGACAGGGTTATAACCACTCTTCATATTTTCTAATTACAGGAATAAATAATGAGTGTTTTATGACAAATTTTATTAAAAATGTAACTAATGAATAACCTGGTATTTTATATGATAGTATATAGCATATAGTTTATTTTCGTTATCTCGAAGATTATAAGCAGTTGTCGTCTCCTTGTCAGATATTCAAATTTTATTAGAGTCGGTTTCAAGGAAAAATAATTATGCGTGCAACTCTCTTCTTTTGAATCACAATGCAAATTATTTTATCAGATTCTCGTTTTACGTTGAAAAGCATATTTTCCAAGTCAGAATAATATTATTTGCAAAATTTTCAATAATATCCCCTGTTCCAAGTTAGAATTATAGTTACTTAAAAAAATTTTCTATCATAATTTAGAAACATAGAAACTTTCTATTTCGGTTTGTTTAAATTAGATTAAAAACACATTTTTTAAATTTCCCCTGCAGTTCAAAACTGTACCGTTTCAAGTTTCAAGCATAAAGTTAAGATTCTCTTATAGTCGGCTTGGCGAATCTTCCGTCATTCCTTTCCTAATGGATCCTTGTCGAATATTATTTTTACCTTTGTTACCAGCTACTGACTCGCGAGTTTTTCGTCTCACATAATTTGAGTACTGTTTTCGAAAATTTTAAAGTGGCGATTTCGACGCGAAGCAAACAGAACGTCCAGACCATCCAAAAAAGATCGAGAATGAGGCTTGAGACGTTTCTCGATGAAGACCCAGTTCAAACGCTTGCATGTACTGGGAATGATCAAACAGCAAGGAAATTGCGTGCCGTAGAATCTGAGGCCAAGAGAAGTGGAAATAAATTTTTTCACTTGTGAAAAGCTACTCTAACGGCATAATCGATAAAGGATTCTGCACGGTATTGCCAGAGGTGACGAGAAATTAATCCGCTATGATGACACTAATCGTAGTAAATCGTGGGTTATGCCCCGCCAACCATTAAAACCAAAACGAAATATCTATGGATCGAATCTTATGCTCTGTGTTTGGTTGGATCAGCAGGGTGTAGTGTACTATAAGCTGCTCCTAACTGACGAAACCATCACGGGCCATCTTTATCGACCACAATCTGATGAGATGGCAATTAATAGTGTCAGGATATTGTTAACTGTCCCAGAAACAAGGGTGTTGAGCGTTAAGCAACAATAGTAGGAGGGGTTAAATTTTAAAGATGCTGATGGTGCCCTTCTAGATATTGAGATGGGTGAGTTGTCCCTTTTTGCATGGGAAGAAGGCAAAGTAGAAGTACCGAAATATTTATTGAACGGCTTTATGAGGACTGCAACCTGCCAACTTATGGAGTGGGGAAAACATACATACTGACTGGTAGTTGTACTGGCTCTTGCAAACAAGAAAAGACCCCCGAAATGCATCACGGATTGCGGCATCAGAGTGGATTCCTGGCAACCTAAGGACAGAAAAGCTGTCATCTCGCTCAAATGAAAAGGCTTGAAGAATCCAGAAACTTGATGCTGAGCCGCTTGAAGTGATAGGAGCGTCCTCGGCCCCATATCCAGCACGCCAGGAAGTCCACCGTTTTGGCATTGTATCGTAATATAATATTGCACTTCTATATTAAGAACTATGATAGTCTTCCAGAGATTTCCGCCGACACCAGCATTAACGTGTCTATAACGTAATGCTGCAGAACTCACCAGTCTGCAAAATTTTTAAATCTCTTTTTGATTTCATTATATTAAGGTTCCGTTCGCAAGTTGTTGTACGACAACAAAAACACTTGAAGGACACTTGAAAAACACCAGCTCTAACACTAACCCAACATTTGTTACTGCCCAAATCGGAGCCCGTCTGAACCGTTTCCAAGTGTAAAGCATAATATTGCATAATTCTCCGCATATGAGTCTCAGATCACTTCGTATTTTCGCTTGGCTGCTTTTGTTTTTTTAGATAAGAGTCGCAATTGATCGTCTCCCGCCCCTTGAGCTGATAAACTGGGTGGGCCTAGAGTTTTAAGAATTACTAAATGTTCCTACTGCTATTTGAAAAAAGATAAACATTTTAAACGTTAAAGTTAAAATAATAATAAATGATAATTAATTGAGGCGATATTTACAAATTTTGGGGATCTTAAGAAAAAAGAACCGAAAATTTTAAAGTTAAATTTTGTAGTATTTCAATAAATAATTAACATATCTTCCCTTGATTTTGCCCTATGGCGAAGCATGGTAGACAAAAATCGTGAAATTTCAAATCAAAACTGTACTGTGTACGCATTATTTCTGAAAATAAAAAATATGAGTACTTTTATAAATATTTCTAAATTTTCTTTGAATAAGATACACATTCCTCTTTATTTCTTTTTAATCTTGTAAATTTTGCATCGCTTTTTCGTATATTTATACGAAAATTTGGCTTAAAACTAGCCGAAAATTTGTGCAAGGATCTTTCATTAATTATATCTGATGGATGGTATCAATATTATCCTTTTGATAAAAAGAAATATCGGGATAATGTAAAAAATTTTAACTTTGAAATTTGATACAACTTTGCATTGAATTCGCCTATGCGAAAGTTCTTTTCAAGAAGATTACTAAATAATTAACTCCAAATTCTGAGGTTTAAAAAAACATTATTTTGAAAAATTTAGAGAATGTTAAATGAAAAAATGTAAGATTCATGTAATTGAAACCAAACTCTTATCATTCTTAAATCTGGAGAAGAATATCAATAAATATTACGGAATTACTAAATAATTATTAAAAATGTTTAAACATGTAGTGGAACGGCTGATCACAAAATAATATATGTACTCATTATTCTCGAAACATCATAATATCTTTAAGAGTTATTCGCTTTTTATTAAAAAGCTGAACAGAATTTGTTAAAATTATTTAATTTTAATGCACCAAAAATGATTTTAATTTTTAGAAAAATTATCTGGCATTTTGCGTTTTCATATCTGACGTTGCATTGGATAAAAATAAACGCAAGCGAAAAATCCCTTAGTGTTGGCTTCGCGGAAATTTCTAGTCCAAGATTGTAGGTACTTATGCGAGGAATCTAAGGACATTCCGGAGACTGTGAGGTTCCTTAAGATCACTGAAGAAATGAATTGATTCCTAAACCCAGGGATGAGGGCTAAACTGATGCTAAAGATTGCTGCTGATCAGTTTCATGCCCTTCGTCCTAAAGACGCTAAGGAAACTGGTCGAGAAATATATCACAGATGAGGTGCTATTAGAGTCTAAGCTTTACAAGGTTCAGAATTCCTCGCAGACAACCCGTTGTATCGAAACGGCTCTCCATTATAACATAATAATATTTGAGCAGCAGCTTAAATAAGGAAAGTATGCCGCTGGCACCTTCTTAGCTACAGCCTTTTACCTATAGAAGCCTTTACAAATATCCCTCGAGAATTCAGATGCCCAGATGCTTCTCGATGTTGGAAAGGACTAGTTAGGGAACTAGCGCTGTGGGGATACCACTTTCGGGTGTTTCGTACCCCTGCTGCTGTTTATTGTAGTCGAAAGCCACTTAAGTAGGCTAAATAAGAATGGTGATTGCATCTATGGATTTTTACTAGGATCAAAAATTATCATTCTTTTTGCAAATTCCCAGTCTGAAGTCTCAAGTATGAACTCTAATTTTGTGCGGTAACTGCCTGTTCTAAAGACACAATTCTAATTATGTACGAAATTACAAGGAACAGAAACAATCCGCAAACGAATAACCGGAAGCGCCATTAAGACCAGCAGCAGGAGACAGGCACATTTTTAGAGATGATAGCGATTTCAGGATAAGGAGATGAGACCGGTAATATCTGTAGAAAAGGTTTTGAATTCCATTTTCGTACAGACACGCTTTTTCAAATCGAAAGATGAATTTTTAACTAAAGATCTAGTATCCTTTGTGAGTATTAGTAAGTATTGGTAATTATCAGTAACGTTTAAGATTTTGACTCTACTTTTGATCACAAATGATATAATATTTTAATATAATAAATTGTAAATTAAATTAATAGTGTTATTCACAACCACAAGGAACTGACACGCGCAATATGGAAGTCATGGGATTTCTTATTTAAAAAAAACTGCTTAAACATTTAAGGAATAAATGTATTCAAGGAAAACTTAAAAACTAGTGATACAAAAAGATTTAATGGAAATCAAATGACTCACTATATATTCAGAGGAAATAAGTTTAAAGTTCGCAGTTTAAGGTGGCTAAGGCTGTCTTTTGAGAAAAATTCTCTCATGCTCGGCAGCATTCGAATGGACAACGACGTACTTTTTTCCATTCCAAAGATTTCGGCGAAAAAAATTAAAAATTCAGGAATATCCTAGAATCTGGCTTTAAAATCAGTTCACGATTGGAAATCTGATCAGAGGTGGAGGACTGTTGCTTACAGTTATTATTCGAAAATTCTTTACGATTGGTGTATGACTGCCTAAGGGAGATTCCTGTATTTCTGCTCTGGTCATTAGTTTAACCTCGCTACTGTATATGTTTATTTTTGCTCGTTTGGGAGAACCCGTTAGTACAGTGATATACAATCCACGAAGCAATGTATTATTTCTTTCTAATATGGCAAATACATCACCGCCTGACGTTGCTAGTACAAATTGTTCTTCAGTTGGCATGGACAAAATGACATGATGTTCTCGTTTTAAGTGAAGTGGTTTATCGCGAGGAAAAGTGTACCTTCGAATTTCGAAGGTCTGATTCGAGTTTGTCAGGGGGATCAGCCGAACAAATTTCAGTTCCTCAAGATCATATCCAAGTATCCGTACAGAGGAATGCCTGCCAGTGGGAGACCTGGACCTGATTCGAAGAGGTGGCTCGGGTAGAGAAGAAGACCTGACCAGAGAAGCCTGAAAATGACTTTTGGAAGGAGATAGAGACCTGTTAGGTGATTGCTGTCTATCAGAAGTAGAAGTATTTTTGGAACGAGAAAAGCCAGGAACAGAGTTGGAAGTCTGAGAACTCAAGTCTGTAATAAAATAGAGATGATTTAATTTGTTTCAATGTACTTAATCGCATTTTGCTTAGAGAGTCCCTTACCTGCTACCTTCTCTCTCTCCATAGTGTACACTTTACATAAACTTTTGTATCCTATTTACCTGCTCACTTACCTTCAACCATCACACCTCCACTCCATAGAGCAAGACACACATCACTAGTGAATCGAACAATTTTATTCGTCTTCGAAAAATCGATTTTTCCATATGCAAAAATCTAAGGAAAAGGGAAAGGCCGTACAGGAAGTGAAAAGGTTTGTGTATCTGGGCTTCCTGGTTAAGAGGAATTCGGTAGTCGATGGTCATAGAAAAGAGAGAGTGACAAGGGC
>JAWWLR010000054.1:20498328-20513205 GCA_035041075.1 Acraspis erinacei
TATCACCCGAGATGCTGGCAAATGTCATGGAAAATGCCAGAAAAAGAGCTGAATTTTGTATCCGCAATAAAGGTGGTAATTTGATCGACGTTGTTTTTGGAAACTGAATGGAAAAAATTGTGAAGCTTCAAATTTTATAAAAATAAATAGTTTTTCAAAATCGATTGAGAGTTGTTCAAGTTATTCAATATTTCCATCGACCACATTTAGATGGCGCACCCTGTACTTTAAAGACTTTCCATTTATTATTATTCAATTTCAAAAAATGAATAAATCATTACGCATAATTTTTTTGTTTAAGTTTTAAGCCATGACTTTCATTTTGAAATTGATCATCTGCAAGAATTTTAATTTTCAAACAAAACATCTTTTAATTTTTCAATCTAAAATAATCTTATTGATACAATATTCTCAATCCCATAAATTTCTTATCTCCGAAGGTTTTAAAATTGATACTGTATAATAATTCTATAATTTGTAATTTTATACAATTTTGTTCTGTTTCATTTTGAACTGTTCGATTTCTAACATATAAATGAAGAATTATTGAATGGAAACTATATTCCTGATCAACATATTAAAAAGAAAGATAATTTTAATTCGCAGAGATCTTATTATACGAAAAATCGCACCAGAACCCTCTGCAACCTAAATGAAGTGTACAGATGGTACCACTTTCCAGACGTTTTCACATTTCCCTGTACATTAAGATTAAATATTAAAATGCTCTGGGACAAAATTGATGTTATTTTTTACACCGAGGTAAAGAAGAGGTGCTTCTTTTTTTTGCTACAATTTTCTGAAAAGCCACATTTCACACTGCTTATTGGATCAAATAGTCTGCAATTTAATTATTTTGATTCTAATAATCATTAATTTAAATTAAAATTTATTCCCAACTTTCAAATTTCCGAAAGAAATTCTTTTAAGAATTTAATGATATTTTTCAGATGGATCACTATATTTTATCATGCTATGAAATTATTTTCGAAGCTATATATTACCTTGTAAGATGGTCTGACCAAAATTTCTCCTGAAATTGCAGAATACAATTGTTGGAAATAGAGGCCTAAAAATGGTTTGCCACATCAAAAATTAAAGCACTTTTCCCTTCATTTCTACTGTAAAGATTGCATGTCACAAACGTTAATCTAAACATCAGTCGATGATACTAAGAATGATAATGGCTTGGAGATGTTTCTTATGTCTTGATGTGCCAACGGATCGATAATGACTTCAACTGCGTACAATATTCGTCACTCGTCATAAACTCTGAATTCCCCTGTCACTCCAAATCATCACATAGGTCTTCAAAAAACAGAATCCACAAAAGAATTTAACCTGGCAATCCCTTAACATTATCCTCATATATGCTCTAATCGAGCATCACTTACTATTTTTATCCATTATTATTATTACCATTATTATTGACATCTCCTCAGGCATGACTTATTATTCTAATCATGCATTTGATTACTTCTGCCCTGTTAATTATTGTCAGTATAGGTGATTGACCTACAAGCTTGATTTTTCCTGAGCAAGGTCATTTTGATTTATCCGTGAATCGACAGAGAGGACATACGCCTTTTTCGTTGTGGTCTGAGCATAGCGCGAGGTCGTTGATAAATGTTATTGTCCCGGATCTCCATCTCCGGTAAACTATATATGTCGACTTCCGCAACACGTCAGATTCTCAATAATGTGCTAGTAGGAGCTTATCCCGTACTCAGGCTTCCAAGATGTGACTATATAGTCCCCTTTTTTTCTCTTTATCACCGATCAACGCCGATAAAGTCACAGGCGTAACAATAGAGGGTCTCATATTTTATCACTGTAAGAAAGAATTCTGATATGGACCATATAACCGACAAAAATGACAATTTAGAATTTCCATGTGTTATTATAAAACTCATGAAAAAATTAAGCTTTTCCTCATAATCAAATCATCTTTACTTCTTCGACGCACATTATCAATAATCGTATACATAATATGTGTAAAGTCTCACGTTTCTTCCTCAGATAATGAAACAGTGTTAGTGACCAATACGCTCTTCAAGTGTGCCATCTTATCTCGCTGGTTCCGAATGATTCAATTCCTTACAGCATAGTGAAGCTCGGAGTGAAGGTCACTTAAGTTTCGATGACCATTACCATTATTGTACAATCACCCAATTTAAACATCATTTTATGGTCAAAGAAACATTTCTAAATTTTGCTATTCCATTTGACATAATTGCTTTGTAAGATTATTTCCAGAATTTAGTAGCACAGTTGTACACTATTATTTTTAGAACAATTTGAAAAGATTAATATGATGGGCAAAGCCAATTCTAGTGTTTGAAATAGCTCAATGTTATCAGCGTCACTGATCGATCGTTCGAAGTTTCTCGGCATGAATCCGCTCTCGTTCCTCCGTGTCCAACTCATATTCAATTGCATCACTTCACAGCTACTAATTCCACGTAGTTCTTCTGGGATTCTGGATTTTATGTGGCAAGGATAGTTTCATCAAGGTGCTTTCTATAGTTTCCTTAATAAGAGGAAAATCGCTAATTTTCCTATATTCTCAGCACCGCAATATTCACTAATAATCTTCAATCTATGTAGGATGCAATCGTAATTTATAGAAGCAAAGATTACACTCAGTAAATATAAGAGATGACCAATTAACTGATTTTATGATACCACTCTCTTTGTGATAAATTTGATGGGGTGTTTTTTGTCAGCACCATTTAGCGAGTATTTACAGAAATGTATGGAATTGACGATAATATAAAGAGAGAAAGTAGCAAGAATGTTAAGGAAGCGTAATTATCTATGAGCATATGGTTATATAAAGGAATTATATACCTCTCTAATAATTGCACTCGTAATTATTTTTATAATTAACACAGAGTATAACTCTCTTGGTGCTAAATAATACATGTTTCTATTAGATACTTATGTCTGCTCATAATTCATTCATAGCACGGAATCTGTTTCATAGTTTGTTTAGGGTCAAATAATTTTGCCAAAAAAAGGAAAATCTGGAATGTTGAAAATAGCAAAAACATAATTAGCGAAACAGAAAATTTTCGAAATTTCAAATTACTACCAAAAAATAAATAAAACTAACAAAATTGAAATATTTCAACCGTAGGTAAAAGTTAAACAAACTAGAGAAATTCAGAAATTTCAAATTGCCAACATTATATGATTAACAAAATTTGAAAATCCGGATTTAATCATTTCGGCAATTGTATCATTTTGGCATTTTCATATTTCTGAATTGTTCCAGTTTCATTAACTTTAACTTTTGGAATATTTTAATTTCATAATAAAAATTTCTGACAGTTTTATTTTTTGTGTTAAAAATTTGAAATTTTCACATCATTTATATTTCGGTGATGTTTTCGGGATTTTTCTTTTTCGACAAAATTATGTCATCCATATTCTTTGTTCTCAAACCAGTGATATATTGAAGATGTGACCACATACATCCGTTGAGTCAGACTGGGAACCACGAGACTGTGGTCCATATTCAACTATTTAGTATGACTTCATTCTCCTTTCGTGTTTCACTCGTTTGTGTTTTTAGTATTATTTCTTTTCCGTTCATTTTTTTTATTCCGCCGTCTAATTAACTTCTCTTTTCTTTTCTAATTTCAGTGAATCCAAAGATCGGACACTTTCAGGCGCACAGCAGTGAGTCTCAAACTGAGATTGCATCATCGCTATTGGTAAGTGTCAAGTGTTTCCTTTACCTTGAAATTCAATGATAAATCATCAATATATGACATTCTAACGAGAGAGAAACCAATTAATAATCGGCTTCTTTAGAGATAGCAATCCTGATATCAAATCTTCTTTTCTCACTGACCAAGTTTTTACTTGAATTATGAAATACGAATTTTATTAGCGGCAGATATGATAATGTTGGTAATCTTGAATATAAGAAAGAGTCGCACTTTATCTAAATTAATCTGATTTCTTAAATTTAAAGCTGATTGCTTCCATAAAAACACCTAATTAATTTTTTTTTCAGATTGACCAATCAGAAGAATCGCATCCCTGTCCAGCGTGCCCCTCAATCCTCCCAACAGTTCGGGACTTGACAAACCATCTGCGAAACCATAATTCGCCAAGAAGTATCGACTGCAGCATCGACGAAGAATTCAGCTGTAGAGTATGTTACAAAGTACTAAGTTCGGCCAGTTCCCTAGACCGTCACGTTCTCGTGCATTCCGGTGAGCGGCCCTTCAAATGTAAACAGTGCGACATGGCTTTTACCACCAACGGAAACATGACGAGACACTCGAAAACAGCTCACAATCATCTCTCGCCAAACAGCTGTTCGGATTCTGAAGCCAGCAATGATTCAGAATCGCCCTCCAAAAAATTCGAAGAGTACAACAACAACGAAATCGCCAAACGGAACTCGCCTGACCTCATCGAAAAATTAGAGTCTCCCACTTTCATCAAGAAGAGGAAATCCCTCGACTACACAGAGGATCTAAGCTTGCAGAAAAAATTCAAAACAAACTTAGACAACCAGAACTACAACTGTCATTCTGATTTCGAGAAATGCGAACCGGACAATTTGTCCTTCCAAAACCACAGGGTTCTAAATCTTCATCGATCAGAGAACACTTTTAACGAAAATTCCCTTAGGAATGTGACGAGGACGTTGAGACATTCGGTTGAAGGGTTTAGAGACCTAACATTCGTCGACTTCACGTCGACAAAGTACCCTGTCATCGCGAGGGCGAAATGTGAAGAGTTTCTCCATCGACCAACATCCGGGGACATGGCGAAGTTCCAGTGTTCGAAATGCCTCCGAGCTTTTCCTTGTAAGTCAGCATTGGAGTCCCATGAACTGGACTGTGGACTACCGAATATTCAATGGAAGGGTAGTGACGTTCAATCCAGAAGGGATGATTTTTTTGCAGGACTCAATCTGCAAAACAAGGCAGCCATGACAGAAGCTAAAGAAGGAAAAGACCTCGCTGATATACAGAGCATCATTAGTCTCACCTCGAGTCCGATCCTTCACAACTTCTCCAGATCCGATGCAAGCACTCCCGACAATTGCAGTACTAAAATCAACCAAAATGTTGGATCTTCTGGATCATCAGGTACCCTTTCTTCAGAGTACCATGAAGAAGAAACACAAGATGCTTTTGCAGCCGAGTTCAGAAAAATGAAGCTCAAGGGCGAGTTTCCTTGTAAACTTTGCAAGGAAATCTTTCCCAACTTGAGAGCCTTGAAAGGCCACAATAGAACTCATTTGGGTGTTGGACCTGGAATGCCTTATCCATGTAACATCTGTCCTTATACGAGCACTGACAAGACAACCCTTACGAGGCATCTGAAGACACACAATGGTGACAGACCCTTCGAGTGTGCTGAGTGCGGCTACGCCTTTACGACGAAGGCCAACTGCGAGAGGCACGTCAGGAATCGACATGGAATTCATGACAAAAATGATGTTCAGAAGATGATCATTTATCATCCGACTGAGGACTCTACGAACGAAAGTTTGGACAGGACATCATCGAGAAGTGTGAAAGATGAAGTAAGAAAGGCTCTCGTTTATCCCAAAGAAGAACCGCTTCCCCAGAATCATTACTCTGTTATGATGCAACCAGACATTAGAATAAAGGAGGAAAGCAAGGTCATTAAAGAGATGAATCCCATAAGTCAGCTTAACCAAATGAATCAGCTGAGCCAACTTAACCAGCTGAGCCACATAAGCCAAATTAATCAACTAAATCAAATAAATCAAATGAACCAGATCAACCTTCAAATGAACCACTATGAGAAATCCGAGGTTTTTCCGAGGCCAAAATCAGTTCAACCTCTCGAGTTGACCTACAGAACTTCCCCCCAACATCTAATCATGAAGTCTGAAAATTCTAGGATAGATGAAGATCTCGAGTCAAGGTCATCAGAGGACAGCGTCTCTCTAGTCAATGAAACCAAACCGGACATACACCAAAGAATACAAGCTAGTCCGATGAACTTGAAGAAGGTCACAAATGATTCACCCAACGTGACTTCGAGCGACGATGGGCCCCTGGATCTCTCGATGGATGTTCTTGACCTGAGCAAAAAATCCAAGCAAAAAGCAGAAATAAACGAAAATTCCAATGAACAGAATGAAAACCAAAAGGATTTTTACAACGCTACGAATCCTCTCTTGCTGACACGAGCTTTATTGAAATCTCGTCAAGTTTCCCCTCCAACTTCCTTGGAAGCTTTATATGCCAACGCACATGCAAACATGATCTACAATAATTTGGCTTTAGGATCAGCCGGTGCAGGACTGATAGCACCTTATTTCTTTAATCCGCTATTTGATCAAGGTTACGCGATGAAAGAAAGATTACAGAAGGAACTGGTGAGAGGGCTTCAAACTAGTGGTGGAACTTTGGTCGAGCAGCCACTTGAAAATACAGGATTTAATACCAGCTATCCTCCAGGAAGAAATTCCCAACAACTGGACGAACAGATGAACTATTCAAACTTGATGCAGCCAAAAGTCCCAAGCAAGGTAATCTCAACCAGAGAGAGAATGAGCGAATCTCCGTCGCCGAATTCTGTCAAAATGGTAATTAAGAATGGTGTCCTCATGAGGAAACAAAAGCAGAGGAGGTACCGAACTGAGAGACCTTTTACCTGTGAATACTGTTCAGCAAAGTTCACACTCAAAACTAATATGGAGAGGCATATAAAGCAACAGCACAATGCCTTGTGGCATCGAAGACCTAGAGGTGGTCATTCGACGAGAGGTCGACCTCCAGCCAGACCTCAAGCTAGACCATCAGGGCTGCTTCAAGAAGTAAGCCAGGCATCTCAGGCTTTCCTGAACAGAAGCTCTCCCTATGAAGTTCCATTGCAGAAAGAGGGTAAGTCTGATTATGGAAAACATTCTATTTCTGATCAGGTCAAGTATGCAATCCTCGCTCAGCAACTGAAGGGAAGCAGGCCAGAAGAAAATGAAACTGATGAGGAGTTGATCATCGATGAAGAACCTGGTGCAGAGCCTCGAGATCATACAAAAACGATGAGCTTGTTAAGAGGGAAGCTCGAAAGTAATTCAGATGTTAGAGAACAAAACGAAGATGATATGCATGCTCTTGAACACCCTTTGGATCTCAAAAGTGAAGAACCAGAACAGAAAGAGGCTCCTTCTGATGACGAAAACCCCGAAAGAAGAGATGCTTCCGAAAGTGAAACGAATTCTAATGATGCGACTGAGTTGGAAACTACAGCAAATGAAGTAACCGTGAAAAATGAAGACGAGGCTGTGGACCTAGCCAGTGTTCCCAAACTAATTCATAACGCTTCTCAAAATTACCACCAATTCAAATCTCAGTATTTAAGTGACGAAGATGGTGCCGCTCACTCCAACAGTGATCACTCTGGAAATCATTCGGGAAGTGATGAGAAATCGGAGAACTCTGCTATTTCGACATCTTCCAAGAGGAAAAAGAAGAAAAAGAAAAAGAAGGCTTCTGCCTACTCCATGGCACCTAACAGGGTAGAGTGTAAATACTGTAAACGAGCATTCCCCTGGATTTCTTCATTAAGGAGGCACATTCTCACCCACACTGGAGTCAAGCCATATAGATGTGAGCATTGCATGTTGGATTTTACGACAAAGTCTAACTGTGATCGTCACCTGAACCGAAAACACAAGAGCCTTCTTCAGCGAGCAAATGCTAGAAACACCAGAAATTCTTCGTCTCCTGATGATCAAGACATGAGGGTGACGAATAACAATAATTTCTCGACGAGGAACGTTCCAGAGAGACCCTACAAGTGCAATCAATGTCCTAGTTCCACTTTCGCGACCTTGGGGAATCTGAAGAAGCACAGGTCGACAAAACACTCCAGGGAGACGAATTCTAGGTCTGAAACTTCTTCTAGTGATCTACAACATTCTGACAACTGCCAGAAACAGAACGATCAGAGTGGAGATGACGGTGGATCTTCGAGTTCAGAGAACATGGAAAATTCATCTGCTGGGGTCGAGGTTTCCAAGTCGTGTCAAAACACTTCCTCTTCGATGAATGAGAATCTAAGGTCCTGTAGAACTTCACCAAGGGCTTCACCTGGACCAACAGACACACCCTTCAAGTGTCATATTCCGAATTGCGATAATGGGTTCGCTGATCGCCAGGACTGCTTGGATCATATCAAGATTAATCATGAGCGAGACTATGAGATCCTAGTTTCGAAGGGTGCTTTGCAGATGGGGATTCATGCTGCTGAGGAACAACCTCCACCGACTCAACACTCTAGCGATGGTCCCAGGTCCCTTGACTACAAAGATAGAAAGGTATTTATCATTTCAGAATTTGGTTTCATTTTATAAGCAAAGTTTGCAAAGGACAGACAGGCAGAAAATAAAATATAAAAGTTTTTAAATTAAAATATTAAAACAAGCTTTTAGTTTTATATACCAATAAGAAACAAAATAATTTCCTTGTTTTTTTTTGTTTTTACTTTCTCAAGCGGCACATGAATGTTTTTAATCTCTCAAATTACTTTCCAGGTGGTCTGTGCTTTCTGCATGCGTCGATTTTGGTCAGCCGAAGATCTCCGACGTCACGTAAGAACCCACACAGGAGAAAAGCCCTTCTGGTGTGATATCTGTGACCGGAGATTCACCCTAAAACATAGTATGCTTCGTCACCGGAAGAAGCACGAAGCAGCGGACTCGACAGTCTACCCTGGAAGCGGTGACGAGGAAATTTCTCCAACCCACCCTTCTACAATCACTCCCAGAAGTCAGCAGCAATCCCCAGCTCTAATCGCAGCAACCTCAGGAAGTTCAATGAGCCATGAAAGAATGTCCTTGCCAACAGTAGCGACTGTAGCTACCGGAGATGCTGCACCTAGTGGACTGATGAGGTTCAACCCCTACGAGAAACTGACAACTTTAACGGGGAAATTATCCCAGCAAAGCAACCCTGATGCCGCTGAAACTGGCAATGACTTGATTTCAAATTTACTGGGAATCAAAGATCCAGGCATTGTTGACAAAATGCTTCTTGCAACTCCTGATGACGCCGCAAAACTTTTGGGTGTCAAAGGCAACGAGTGAAGAGTTCTTCATTCCTTCAGTTCATTCTGTAAAATTGCAGGATTAGGTTCCTAAAGTAGCAGCTCCTTACAATTAAATCTGTACCATACAATCCCTTAAGGATTAAAACTGTAAAATAGTATCTTTTTAAATCCTTAACTTATCAGCTCTTTCAGGATTGAATCTTTATTCTGTAATATATTAGCTTTTTTAAAATTACTTCTATCTCCTTGTGTACACGCTCGTGCCTTAGAGATTGTATTTAAATTCAAGCACAGTTTTCAGCTGTGGAAAATCTGTCAGTTGTAGTCTAAGTTTAATAATGGCTCTGATATTCTTTTTTTGAAAAAAAAAAACAGAATAGTGAAGAATACACAGCAATGACTTAATTTAAATGTAGATCTTATATGTAAATAGACAGTCTGGGTGTATTTAATACATAAATGCATATTACTAGATGTATTATTAGGTGACTCTCTTTGCTTCGTTAACTACTAAAAGTAGTTTAAGCAGTCAAATTTTCGATCACAAATTTTCAACAGTTTCGATAGAATTCGAAATTTTACACATTTGCCAACAGGGTTCACCAAAGCATTTTTTAAGCCCAGAACTCATTTTTAAATTTTCTGTTATTTAAAAATTCTAAAAAGTTGCATGCAGTTTGCGAAGTTGATCATTGCAAATTGTATGAAACAAGCAAAAAAAGAAAATTAATGAAAAAGTTAGAGAAAAAGGTTAGAAAATTTTTTTTCAACTTTGATGAACCCTAACAAGTTTTGAAGGCTCAGGTTTTACTGATGCAATAGGCTAAACTTAATTGTGTGTGCAAATTTAAATGTAAATAAAGCATCGGCGTGTGAAAAATTAGTTTAAATGCGATGGATTTTTCTCGAAAGTTTCATAAAACAGCGAATAGTGTAGAAAAATAAGAATATGAAACTTTAACGAAGAAAGAGAAAAGCGAAAGAAAAATTGTTTGAAGAAAATCCTTCTTTCTAGAACGGTTACTACGTCGTTCGAAAAGAAATTAGGAATTAGAAAAGATATAAAGCTGGTTGTTAAGATAGTCTCGCCAAGGAAGTTAATAAATCATAGAATTATTCATCGAAGAAAGGCGAAAGAGAGAAAGAAGATAGAAAGCAGACCAGAGGGCCAATTAATTTCTTCTCTGGGATGTTATATTTGAATCCAAAGAAACTTTTTAACGACAAATTAAGGATAGCCATATATAAATATAAATATTATATTTCGGTTTTATTTATTAGTGTATAAATAGTCTTCGTGTCTTTGCATGAAAGCAGCGACTGCAATTTAAGGTGCGTTTCTAACAAAGGTGTTCAGAACTATTATTTGTAATTTATTCTTATTGAACCCAAAACGAGAATTCAGTCATAAAAATACGCTCTGCTACAATTAAGCCATAGAAGTGTATTTAATTTATCTCCTCGTAGGGGCTCTTCATATCAAGAAAAAAGTGTTTAAAATGCTTTTAAAAAACTATATACAAAATTATATAGAATCAAAAATGATCTTTCTTAGTAAATAATAGGCTGAAGGGCCCTAAAATTACTGATTGTCAGATTAACTCTTTGGGACAGGCCACTAATTGAAAATTAATTTTAAAAGGGAGGAAAGTGTGCAATATAAAGGGGGTTTAGTTTTTTGAAATCTAATTCCGCGTTTATCGATATTTGATATTTGACTATTGTCCCAAAGGGTTGGCAAAATCTTCTTAAAATTGTCAAAATTGTGAAATAAAATGTAATTCTCTCTTAAATTTTAAATACTATAGTGAGCGTGAGGATTTAGAGAAATATTTAAAATGAAGGCAGGACATAAAAAAGCAGAGTTTATTGCATTTAATCGATTTATATTTTATTATCTAAAGATCTAGTTGTATTTAGATAACGTAATTGTGCGTTTCGAATTATCTCACCTAGTTTTCGCAGTGTCCGAGGATATGATATTATAATGATCGCAATAAATGCTATATAGAGTGCTAAGATTGATCTGTGAAATCAATGAAAATGTAAATATAGTTGAAGTGAGTTGAAAACTTCCAAATGCGATCCCTCGCTTTTATATATAATATATTACTGATGTGTATATTACACACGGTATATTATATGTAAAAGTCCATCCTCCCCCGCTCTTTCTCTCAGTGAAACATTATTGATTCCTTTAGTCGTGATAAAATCACAGTGTCATACGTTCTCGCCGTAAACACGTGATTCTTCGTACATTCCTACATAGTTTATTGCGCAGGAGGCAACAGAAAATCTATGTATTAAAAAAACTTTTTGAGAATTTGTCTTGAGACGAGAGTAAACCGTGCGTCTTATATTATAAATTAATAAACATTGTAACACTTGTAACGCAAGTCGAACGCATTCTCGTTTGAGTTGTACCTATGAATTATTAAAATACACTGCAACTTTAAAATGATTTAAGTGTCTTAATTATAAACTACTTGTTTATTATCCCCAGCCTAATGCAATTAAAGTAATTAAGGCCTTATATAAAAAATACCTATAGCATAGGGTTACAGACAATTATTAATTAATGTTACAAATATACGTGAAATATTTCACTTTCATTTGTTAGCAGGTACAGTTTCATAACCATTAGTTAAATTAAATTATTTATTTTACATACATTAGTATTTGGAAGGTCTTGGGGAGGAAGTCCTGAATTTCAGAAATATATTTTATTGGCTTAAGCTAAATGTGTTGACATAGCATATATCTCTGTAGAGTGCAAAAGATGATGGTCCAGTTTGATTTAGAAGTAGGTCAAAATCCATGTTTGGTCTTTTTCTTAAAGTAATGACTTTTTGTTCCAGTTCTTTTCACGATTCAATACAGCTAACTAATAGCTTGAAATATCTCTCACGTTTTTCTTTAATTCAAAAATAAAAAGTTATACAACTCTTTATGTCTTAACATTTTCTTTTTTGGGGACGCAACAAACAATTGACAAGGGTTTTTCTCGGAGATAATTGCTTATTTAAGGATGTTCCTTTCATAGTTCGATAGAGTTAGGTGATAGCCAAGGGGTTAACCACTTCGATTTTTCGTGTACACTAGATTACTAGATTACAAGATTACAAAAGATTTCATAGGATTACAGGGATTACACAGATTACATAAATTATATGTGATTACATAAAATTACATGGGATTACATAAGATTACATAAGATTATATTTATATGGGTTTATACATTTTTTTGAAGAAATGAAAAAATGCCATTGGCTAAAAAGATTTTTTAGTTCACACAACCGAACTCGATGTGTCAAACTAATTCAAAACAGGCCTCCGTGAAAAGGTACCATTAAAGTTGTATAGCTTATATTGATCGATTGAAAAAAGAGGAAATATGTGCATTTTTATAAATTTATTATTATAGAAAAAGCAAGCATTTTTCAAATATTATTACAATTCAAAACTTGTAAATTTGAAAGAGTTTGAAATTTTTTGGAATTAAACCTTGAACTGCAACCGAAAATGCAACCTATAATTTTATCAACATTGTATGTATATTATATACATATTACATATATTAAATACAATATCTTCAGAATAAGGCAAATGAAAGTTTCCGAAAGCAATAATTAAACAAGTCATACTTTTTTTCGAAGCGTAAAATCTACTTTCATTATGGTTGGTTTTTGCAAAGTAATTGCACATAATGTTAAAAGATTTTGAACCTCAACATATGTATAATATTAATATATTTTCTTTAATATATGTATAGAAAGCGAAAAATTAATAATGATTTCAATCGAGATTGTAAACGCTTTCAGTCACAAAATAATATGAATATTACTGAAATGCGGATCAACACAGTTCGCCAAGTAATGACAGCCATTCCTGCAGTTCGGATAAATTACTAGCTCTAACTTTTTAGAATGAAAAATAAATGCATTTTTTGGTAAAGTTTCAGAAAAATTTATATCCATTTGAAATATATCATAATTGCAGATCGGCTTTTTTATTTTAATAATTCAAAAAGTGATTGGCGTGAAAGGTGACTTATCCGAACTGCAGATATGAATCTTTTTATTTGGTTTAAATGTATTTAAATGGTGGCAATACCGAACTAGAAAACCGTGCAACAATATGTGATTTTTTGAGATCAGCGAAAAACTTTCTGTAAAATCGAAATCACTATTTAATGATAAAACAAAAGTCCAGTCCCGAGCTGAATTGTGGCTGAATTGATGCCAAAAAAGTTTGATCAGCCTAAGTTAACCATTTTTGAGGAAATATATGTGAAGCATGCCAATATCAAATATAAGTGACATTAGCCTAACATTCGAGCAAGCTCGGCTGCAGATTTCATGAAAACATGAAATTTTAAGTTTAAAGAAACATAAAAACTTGCTTCCGAGATATTCAGTTGCTGAATACTATTCAACAAGGTTTGATGTGAAAAAGTTGACCAATTATGTGTAAATAAACCGAGAATTTTGAGGGTTTATTTTTTTTTTCTTAAAATATATTATTAAGAAAATAATTCTATTCCGAGAAAATCAAAATTTACTGTGACCGTATCGCACTGTGACAAATAATGTGTCTCTGAAAGTCTCATAAAATAAAGAAAATTATTACCTAATTAATACCAATTTTAAGTAACATCAAGTTTCTTTCTACAAATTACATTTCTGGAAAATATAATTCTTCAATTTTTTCAACTAAATATTTCTACCAATATTTGGTACAGTGGGCACTACCTTTCATTTAAACAGTTACAAAAATTATATCTATTATTATACAATAGGTGACAAGAGATTACGCAGGTTAGATGAGATTAAATGGCATTACACGAGTAACAATAAAATGATAGTAATTATTATTCATTACAAAGATATCAAAAAAATAAAGTTTTGCCCCATGCATTTCGTACATTGTTTTCCCCTCATCTTTCACCGAAGTGAAGTTAGCTGATGGTTGAAGTGAAAATACCTAATCAGTACACAAAATATGTGTAATAAATTGTTTTGTCCAACACACGCGAGAGAAATGCGACTTCGGTGGCTTGTCTCGAGTGGACGAAGTTGTCGATTCCTAAGCTGATGACTTCATAGTGGGCGAAGTGACTACTAGTGGGGAAATTAGTCACTTCGTCCACTGTGACGTCATCAGCTTAGAAATCTACAACTTCGTCTACTCTCGACAATCTCCTCAGCCGCGTTTCTCTCGCGGATTATTGGACACAGTTTAATGTGCATCTTGTGGGAGACGGCGATTCCACTCGTTGCACAATACACTATTTATTCCTCCATGTGGAATATAAGTTTCGAAATTTTAATTATAATCAATTGAAGTCTGCCTCTCTAGAGTAAAAACTACGCAAAAATAAATTTTTTAACACATTTAAATAAATTATTAAAATATAAATAAATATACATTTGCATATGTTTTTCCAATTTATAAGTTATAACAACATTCCCAGATAACAATTTGTGCGCAGGATGCGCTCACTGTGGAGGCATGTGTGCGGATTAATCCGTGCGTCGTGCGTTCCGATCACCACTCAGATGTGTAATCCACGGAGGCGCATATGCGACGCACGCCATGTGAGGCACGCGCGTGCGTGCATGAAGCAAACACTTGGCGCGCATGGTTTGCTCATCCTAAAATTAGTTGCTTATAGTAAATTCCGTAAAAAAAAGGTTTAATTAAATAAATGTATCGGAATTTATTAAACTATATTTATTCAAAATAGAAGCTATTCTTGTCTTCACAGCCATAAATTTTATAATGAATAACGTCCAATTATATTGCATTTTTAAACAGCAAAAC
>JAWWLR010000054.1:20819458-20829964 GCA_035041075.1 Acraspis erinacei
CGCATCAAATTCCTTCAGGTTCACCAGGTCCAGTCTGTGGGTGTGGAAATTCTTTGAATTTTGTAGGCCTGTGTTATTTTTCATATTTACAAAAAATAAACATTTTGATTTTTTTTAAATTAATATTTTTTGTGGATATGGAAAACAATCATAGTACATATATCCGGAGATATTCAGGAGGACCAGAAAAATTACTGCGCAGCCGTAGGTGCCATATAAGACTACTATTTATATAAATCTCATAAACTATCCTGAGGTTACCGTGAAATATTCCCTAACAAGCGGACATTTTCTTGGTTGAACGAACCTTTTCCCAAGGAACCGTACTTAAATTACATAATAGCTCAAGGGTGGTTTTTTATTCATGTACGTATTTTTTAGAAATTCGGAAATGAAACAAACAGCCCGTAGTAATTGTATAGAAATTTAATATGAATTGAACTTTACGCGCCAAAGAAACCTGATGAGTGAAAAACGAACCTAGCCAACAACAATTTAAAAAAGCGTCAGGGAATGTTATTGGTCAGAGAAAATTTAGAGATTTAACAACAACAAAATCTGCTAAAATTTGAAATATTTCAATAACTGAAAATAACTTTCCAGAAGAATAAATTAGAAAATTTTTAATTTTAATTTGAAATTAAAATTTTTTGATACTGTTTATAAAAGATTATAGGTTAATAATATTCAGGGTGGCGACTTGAACGGGAATTTAATTAAAAACCGGAAATATTTTTTATTTTATCTCTTTTGACTATAATTAAATTAAAATTTATTATCGTTCAAGAGTACTTATTCTTGTTCACATTATTTAATAGTTGTTCTCATTCATTCAAAGATTTTTAATTGTAATAATACAATATAATAATATATAATTGTGATATAAAATTAATTAATATAGTATATTAAAAATCTCAAAAATTGAGTTAAATCGGTTAATATTTAGGAGTTGCGGAACGACCATGAAGTTGGAAATCGACCAACGACATAGAAAAAAGTAAACTTGTTATAAATCTAATATTTAGAAGTGTTGAAATGTTACAAATAATCCCTTCCCTTATTTCAGTATGTTGTTCAGAATTCGTCCGAGAGTAAGTTCTAATTTGTTTTCTAATGATAATCATAAATTTTTGAAACAAAATTAAATTGTTTAAACAATGTGCTTTTTTTAACAAAATGTTTCTCCTGCATTTTTAAGGGACTCATGTACTTGAACAAACACGTATTATTTAAATAAATGTACAATTATTTTATTTTTATGATTGATTAAATAACTCATAACGTCTAGAAAGTACGTTCATTTCGCGACTTACCTGGAAACCAAATTGTGTAAACAAATTAAAATTATTTAGACAATTGAAAATTGGTTAACGTATGACTCAGTATTCTTAAAGGGTGGATTCGGGATTATTTATTTATTTTTAAATTTTAAAAGCGTTAATAAATCGCAATATTACTTAAATTTTAAATTTTGCACTGATATAGCGTTTTCTTTTGGGATCCATAAGAGTGGCCAGAAGTCATTCATCATCAAAATTTATGATTGATTCTTATTCTCTGACGAATTGCGAATAACATACTGAAATACGGAATTATTTGTAACATTTCATCACCTTTTAATATTTAGGTTTACAAAAGACTGACTTCTTTCCATGTTAGACCAATGAATCAAGTTCCTTGAGTTTAATTTTGTAAATTTTTAAATATATTTATATATCATGAGAAAGAATTTTTTCCATTACAAGAACAACATTTTGCAATATTTTGCTCTGATGTGTTACATGATGTTTAGAATGAACGTCATGAATTAAAATCAATCTTTGCGTTTTATGGAAAATACAAATGAGTTTGAAATCGTCCGCCGAATCGCCACCCTGATGTTACAAGTTTAATATTCTGGTATATGAATATTAATGGTCAGAGAAACTAAAAAAATTGGTCAGGAAAAAATTAGGGAATTTAAAAAATGAACTTTTGCGGTAACCCTGATATGATATTCTTGTTACTAATTTATTTTCCTTTTATTTATTTTTTGCGGTTGCTTTCTCCTGAAGATTATCTTTTTAGATAGATATTTTATTATTAGTTAAATTTCAACAATTTTGTTAAAAAGTTACCCATTTTGTTGAAACTTCTTCTTTTTTGTTGAAAATTTTTCTTTTTTATTTAATAATTAATCTGCTTCCGTAGAAATTCCATCTTTCTTGGAAAAAAATGCAACTATTAGGTTAACAATGAAACACTTTTGTTGAAATGTCATCCTTTTTGGTTGAAAATTCAACTGGGTTGTTGAAAATGCGTCTTTTTGGGCTGAAAATTCAAGCATCTTCGTAGAAAGTTTACTTCTTGTTTAAAACTCATCTTTTGATATTGGAAAGTCAAAATAAAATCTCTTTTAGACGGAAATTCAATTTTTTTGTTGTTGGAAATTTGTCGTTTTTATTTTAAAATACATGTTTCAGTAGAAATTTCATCTGTCTTCGATAAAAATGCAACTGTTTGTTTGACAATTAATCTTCGTTGCTTGAGTTTTCGTATATTTTGTTAGAAATTGATCTTTTTTTTATTTAAAAATTCAATTGTGTGTATAAAAGATGAACTACTTTGTTAAGCATTTAATGTTCTTAATGAAGTTTTATCTCTCTGTTTGAAAATTTAACTCCTTTGTTTAGAATTATTTTTTGGCTTAAAATTCATATTTTATGGTAGAAAATTTAATGCTTGTACAGAAAATACGGCTTTAGACTTGAAGGTTCAACAATTTAGATGAACTTTTTCCTCACGTTACTGAAATATTTGTATGTCTTTTTGGTTTAAAAATTAATTTAAAAAAATTAATTTTCATTTTTTTGGTTGAATTATCAAGTATCACACTTCTTTGTTAAAAGTTATTTTTTTTTTGCTTAGAATTCATATATTTTGGTTAAAACTTTCATTTTTTTACAGAAAATACGTCTTTGGGTAGAAGTTTCAACAATTTAGATGAATATAATATAATAGTCATATTACGAGTATTAAAACGGCACTTGGCAACGAATTTCCGCGTTACCTTTGTTGTATGCCACATAGCTTAAAAAACAGGTAGTGATTCGGCCGATGATTTCAAATTCCCGTTCATTTACCGGTCATGTTTTTCAATTTTTCTGGTCAACTAAAAGTAACATATTCAAATTTGCCACAAAACGGAGTCATTTTTTAAAGTCATTACGTTCATTCTAAACATCCCTTGACACAATAGAGCAAAAAATTGCAAAATAAATTATTTTTAAAATAAAATTATGAATCTTCAACTGGAATAGTAGTAGGATTTTAAACCAAAAAGGTGAATTGTCAAATAAGATGATGAATATTTAATTATAATACTTGAATTTTTAAACAAAAAGATGAATTTTCAACGAAATGCTTGAATTTTGCATTAAAGAAGACTAAATTCAACTAAATAGTTCAATTTTGAAAAAAAACATATTTCAATAGAAAAAGATACATTATCAACCCAAACTGAAATAATTAAGTTTTAAGTACAAAAAATAAATATTTTACAAATAAATACGAAGTTTAAACTTGAAAAGATAATTTTTCAACCAAAGTTTGTATAATTAAATTGTCAGTCAAAAAATGAATGTTCAACCAAAGATATGAATTTTTTAACTAAAATTATGGAATTCTGAACAAAATAGTTTAATTTTCGGCAAAAATGGCGTTCATCCAAGGAAAAAACAAGTTTTTAACCGAATAGCTCATTATTCAATCAAAGAAATGAATTCTTAATTAAAATGATAAATCTTCAAAACCAAAAAAACACAGTTTTTATCAAAAGTTTAATTTTTAACCAAGTAATGTATGCCACTATTAACAATATTTTTTGTCTTTGAAGTGAGTCATTTTTGTTAAAAATTAGATTTATAGTTTCAGCCGACAATCCTAAAGACTGGGTCAAATACAACGAGCCGTTGTATACAGCAACGGCTTTGTATGACTTTGTCGCTGGTAGCAGCGAAGAACTGAGTTTAAAGACTGGTCAGAAACTCTGGCTCGCTCCACAGGCTTTGCAGCCAAAGAATTTGCCAGGTTGGTGGAAGGCCACCGATAGCATTAACGTTGGACTAATTCCTGCAACTTATGTAACTATAGTAGGACAATTAAAGAAGAAGCCAGAATCAAATCCTACTATAAGTGAGCCAGTGTCCGAAGAAATTGTCCAAGATTTAAGTGCCACTAGAATAGAGATTCCCAAAGATAAACCAGACGACTGCAATTTAGAAACCGAACAGCAAAAAAAACCCTGCGAAAATAGAGACATTCAAAAAACGAATGAAGAAATTTTTCAACAATAACTAAGCATCAAACTATTTGTAAATAACTTATTTTACTTGTAGTACTTGAACTGGAATTGAATTCGAACACCTGATGTCAAAGGTTGACTTGATTTTCACTAGCTTGAAACTGTGAGTCTGATTTAATTTCTTGTATCATATTTTAAGATTCACTAGTTATGAGTTATAAAGGAAATCAAGAAACGGCCAACTTTTAAATACTAATAAGTTACTACACTTTCATGCTAAAATAATTGATTAGAAATAATATAATCTGTTTGTATCTCTCAGATCTAAAAATCATTTGACTGAAAAATGTCTTGATAAACTTAATAAGGATGAAAAAAGCCTCAGAACTGTTTGTCAGGCACGTGGCAAGCAAAAACTTTTGATTGGAATTAGTCGAGTTAGAATCTTGAAACTAGTCAGCATGCACTTTCCAGAGATGAGTTTATTGTATACATTCCTGCGACATTAGAACAATAATTATCTCAGCTTCTTCCTTTACTCCATTGAAGTTAAATGAGGGTGCAAGTTATAATTCTCTCACGAAATTAACTGGAACTTCATAGGAAACTCGTGCCTCGTTTTCTTTTGGGGAAAAATCTATTTGTACCATTTTGTAAAAAAAAAACGAAACCTGTAAGTTTCCAGATACCTAATAAAGTTTACAGTAAAAAATGTAAATAATTGTTCCCTGACTCGTTCTTCGGTGGTTTTATTTATAGGTAAATAATATTTACATGAAAATGAAAGATGGATGTGTCTTTATTTTTTGTAACCATACGGCATTTCTAAGTAAAGCTTTTGAACAATTTACTATGTAATTTAATGTTTATTTATTTATTGTGCCGTGATCGGCGTCTTCTTAACCAGTTTCAACCAGTATCCACATTCGCAGCGTCTCGGAGGTCCTGCGTGCACCAACATCCAACAAATATAAGTTTGTTCCTCTTCACAAATACAACCGATAAGTCGACTATCGAAAGCACTAGGAATAAGTATGGGGTTGTCTTTCGTAGTCTCCCGCTTTTTTATTGGAGCCACCATGAAGGGATCCTGAAATCATAAATAAGACATTTTATTGTAATTACGTTATATATTAAATAGAAGAAATACATAAAAGGGACTTTTTGAAATCATGTTAATTGCAAATTGAAACTTGGATATTTTTTAATTACATCGGAAACATTGAACAAGAATTTTTAAATTGGAAACGTAAAAAAAACGTATTTCGGACCATTTTTACTTTCGAGGTGGGGCCAATTCATTACTTTTATCTGAAACGACTTGCTGGTACATATAAATCAATATTAGAGTATTTATATTGAATACGGAAAGTTTCCTGGCTCGTATGTGTAATCAATTCTAGACGCGAGTCTGATGCGCTCAAAAAAATAATGTATCTAGAATTCATTACGGAACGTCACTAAGTTACAAGTATTTGAATTTTCACGTCCATTATTGAAAAAAGCACCAAGCTTGTCTTCAATCTTTGATAGTTTTTTACTTGATTCGAATATTGCAACGATTATTATAGATTCTGGTGACTTTGATTGGCGATTGGTTTTAAAATATGGAAAATCAATTTAAAAAATTTTTTTTAAACTATTTTTTACCAATTATTCTTTAAACTCGGCCTTAAGGAAGATTTTTGTAACCAGGTAAATTTTTGTTCGTGAACAATAATAAAAATAATAATAACAAATGTTGTCCTTTTTGGATACCTTGTATCGTTTACGGGACAGATTCCAAAATTATATTTTCAGAAATATTTAAGAAATTTGAAGAAAAAAATGAGAAAGGCGCGTTTTTCCAGAAAATCTTTATTTTTTCTTCGAACATTTAAAACACAAAAAAAGGTTTTTTTTTACAAAACCCGAGCTTTTTATTTTTTCAGATTTTTCTAGCAAACAATGCAAGGTATCACAGCAGAGAAAGATGCATTCGTTACAGAACTTTTCTAGGTGTGCAAACTTATATCAACATATTCGTTGATCTTTCGCTGTTTCTGAGAAATATGCAAAAATAACATTTTGCAAACAAAAATTCTCCTCGTCACAAAAGTGCCGAATTTGATACAAAAATTACTGGCTTTTTTCTAAAAGTCGGCTTTATTTTATATATTTCCAAATAAAGCGCCAGTAAAACTCACAAGAATCTGAACTGAAAGCTGGAATATCAAAATTACGTCAAAAACTCGGAACTTAGCGAAAGCCTTTTTTTTGTCTCAAATTGGAAAAATTGGCGTCGCCTAATTACCTCTAAAACATAATATATTTCGGCACTGAGAGATTCTGTGACTTAAAGTGTAGAACCTACCTAATTTGAAATGAATTCTGTCGAAGTTTATTTTATCTCAATTTGTTCCACTTCGAATTCTTCTAAATATACACTTTTTTAGGATGAAACTTAATTTTTTTTAATTTTCATCGCGTGAAGACTTTAATTTTTCAATCTTGACATTTTAATCGAAATGATTAGATTTTGATGCCTGTCGAAATGCAAGTCTTAAACTTGGAGAATTTTCGCGTCTAATTTCCCTTAAGGACTGCACACTTTTTAAGTTTGAATGCCTCAATTTTCTGCCGTATATTCAATTTGAAAATCATGTAAATCGAAACATATTTTTTTAATTGTGCAATTAAAAACATTTAATTTCGAAAAAATTTAAATTTTTCAGGTTTGAAACAATTGTTCAAATACACTGTTTTACACGCCGAATATGAATTTGCACGAATTCAAATATTTACATTTAAATTTGTCTAAATAGTCACGATTGCGATATAAAAACTGTTCCATTTTGAACAGTGGAAAATTAAAATTGAAGCCTCTACAACAGTTCATTATGTCGTTTTTCAATGGTGCTGCAGAGAAGGCTTTAATTGTTACATTCTTTACATTTATTTTGAATGATTCAAGTTAAAGTTACTATTTCTCCAGCAACCGCGAGTTCGAAATCGACTTCGAAACCACGTCGTTTATGGAAGACCCAGTATTAATGATATTCTGTAATTGTACAGATAAAAACTCAATTTATTCAGATAAGGATTCATCATTGAAAGAAACTAACCTCTAAAGTATAGACTAATCATTAGAATTATTTGAATTTGTAAGAAAAAAGAATATGACAGTTTTCTTCAGTGACATCACTCGAGATTAGTAAGTTAGTGTTTTTCGGTAAGCACATACACTGCAGGGCAAATAACAACCGCGAGTATGTATTAAAAATTGCTTCTAAAATATAAAATCATATATCAAGGTTCAAATTTTAATAATATACTTTATAGTCTTACACTATATGTAATACACACCTCGAAACAAACATTCCTATTTAATTTACTAAAATTATATAGATATGTGACTTTGGGGGGCATATAAGTGAAAAATTCTAGACATGTCCAGACAGAAAACTAAAACATTTCATTTCTACTAATTCAAACGTTTTAACTTTAAGATTCTTAAGCTTTTTTACAGTATAAACTTACTGCTTTTGGACGGTTTTTAATAATTCTCCAGAGCCGGTTTTCCAACTCAACCGACCACGTTGTTCCATTATACTCTTGAATGTCAAAATTTCCAAATAATGTTTTAAACAATTATTTAACTAGTTCACATTATTAGTTTTCCAGTCTGAATTTGCTTACATTTAATTCTAAACGATTTCAGTTTCAGATACGTAGCTTAACTTTCACCGCTGTAAATTCAAAAAGTTCAACTTCAAAGATTTTCAATTTTGAAATTATACAATTACAATTGGTCATTTTTTACATGGGGAAAAATTAATGAGCGGTTTTGCATTCGAAAAAAATGAAAGACAAAATTTAAATCAGTTAATATCTTCTGTTGGCGTTTTGGATTTTAGAATTCAAATTCTTTCAAAATTAAAAAAATCGATTGCTTCAAATTAATTAATATGCACAAATAACAAATTAGAAATTTAAAAACATTGCTGTGCAATTTAGAATAAACATTTTTTTGGACTGTGTTAGATGCGCACTTATTTAGGAAAAGTTGAATATGTCGAACTTGAAATTTATTCAGCTTCAATTCAAGAAACATACTATTATTCTTCTTTCATGGGAAAAAGTGCACATTTAACATAATCCGAAAAACAAGTTTTTGTATATTTTTTAAATATTCTATATTGCACATTTTTTAATGTCTAATTTTTATTACTGCTCACTATTAGAAACTGTACCAAAATTTGGCCATAATTTTTAAATCAAGAGGCGTTTTTAAAATGTTCAAAATTTTCAAAATTTAGCGTTTTCAATTTGGGATTATTCAATATTAAGCAGATCTGTGTCGAATGACGTTTAAGCATATTTAAAATAATGCATATGTCCTTTATTGAAAAAAATACAATACGCTCATGGATATATTGACTATTTTGATATAAATTGCAAAGTAAAAAAAGCGTAGAGTAATTTGCTACTTTATTATTCCCGACCAGTAAAAAATACAGCTACCTTAAAACAAATCTAATTCTGAAATTTATAGTATTCTTAAGTACCATATAAGTTGGAGAAAGCCTAAAAAGCTACAATCGTAAAAGTACTATTATTCCTATAACTGAAACGAGCAATACTAAAACTATATGTGTAAGAGAAAATTTTATTACATACATTTTATAAGAAGTTTAAATTGTTTTGCTTCTTCAAAGCAATTTATTGTAATTTAAACTCCACCACAGAGTTGCAGTTTTTTTATTATTAAAATTTTGCATACACTTTCAGACAGGCCCCAATAAAGTTGTAACCCCGAAAATTTGCACACAAAGTAAGTATTTCGTACAAATATAATATTTTTATAATAACCATTAAAATAAAAAAATTGAAAACGTAAATTCTAATCATGATGGAAGCCTGCAATAATGATGCGAACTCGACAGTGTTATTCAACACCAAAACAGGCCTCCGTTCAAAAATAAAGGATCAATATTGTTCTAATTTTATATCTGGCAAATATATGAAAAAATCTGCTAAATATAAAATAGACTACAACAAAAATGATGGAATTCCTCTTGTATTTTAAATCACTTGAAATTGGAATAATGATAGATCAAAATTAAATCAGTAAAGATGACTGATGAGAAATGGTTCTGTACTACGAATGGAGTAAAATTGCGAAGTGGCAATTACTCAAGGTCCCGACTTACACTTGTATTCTCCATCAGGGCGTAATCAGTCGAAATGTAGTACCAGTCTTAATATTCAGCCCGAAGCAATTCGAAATATGAGAAATTGATGCAGATAAATCTAGATAATAGAAACCACAGAAAACTTACATGGTTGCCAGCCAAATGTGCGAGCAACTCCTTCTTCTCAAGACCAGTGGCGAGTTCGAGTGGCTCGGGAAACTCTACAGTAAAAGACACTTGTCAATATAATAATATTATACTTTCATAAAGTTTTTTTAAAGTTTAAAAATCACCAAAATTTAACGTTAACCCACGTTACGTAATGTGACAAAACTAAAGGAAAAAATACTTCTACGCCCTAGGTTAAGGTTCTACTTGATGTAAGGGATATTTACTGTTCGAGTCACATCGCGCTGCTGAGTACGAAAATGCTCGTCGTGAATTTCTCAAAATAAGTCGACTGCAAAGTGATGCCATTTTCTAAAAGCCACTCAAATCAGAAAAATGTTCTCCGAAATGACCGACACGGGATACAACTCCTAGAGCAGATGAAGACGTTCGATTTTTTAAAACGACTAACCTGACATCTGCTGACATTTGGTCATATTCCTAAAGTCTCGTTCACACTTTACACATTATTTCAAAGTTCCGATTTTTGAAAAAAAAACAGTATAAAAAATATAGGAAAAAGTATTTGGGGGGGGGGGGTTGCTCGACAGAAAATGGAAAAAATGTATTAAAAAAATTATAATAGTTAATTAAATAAATGGAAAAAGCTTAACAATATTTTGTTTGGGTCCATGTCTCACAAAACCATTCAAAATCACGTAAGCAATTTCTTATTTTCCTAATTAATTAGCTATTTTACATCAATCCTTCTTTTTATGATCGTTTTCATCCTTATATATTAATCATGTTAATTTTTACGAAGTGTCTCGTCGTCCCGAAATTCGGGATGAATAGTCCAACATGCTTCATTAGCTGGCCTAGTCGTCCCGAATTTGTGGTCACAGAAACAATGTAAAGTCACACCCCTGCCCCTTTTCCAAC
>JAWWLR010000054.1:20888967-20902824 GCA_035041075.1 Acraspis erinacei
AATCCCCTCCCCGCCGAGTGAGTCACGCCTACCCCGAAAGGGAAACGGCTTAATGGTGTAATAATAATAATAATAATTTTTCAACTACACTTATATAGAAAAAATTAGTTTTTATGCAGATATTAGCAAAATAGGGCAAAAATGGACCGAATCCCATGCATTTGGTCCATTGTTTTCCCCTCAGCAATCAACGAAGTGAAGTAAGCTGGTGATTGAAATGAAAATACCTAATATGATTTCGGGGTTCCTCAGGAATTCAAATATTTTATTAACATAACCGTTAAACTGAATTATCACATAAAATAGAACAATTTTAAATGAACCTTTTTTGGGATAGAGGGACATTTGAGATTTTCGCCTGCCCGAATTGCACTCATGTGGCCTCCGAGGGTTAAGGGTACATTTTCAACTAATACATTTTAAAATGCAGTTTTGAAGACTTGCACAATAGAATATTAATAGCTTTTGACATTTAAATTTTTTGAGAAAAACTGATAAAGATAGAAAAATTGTCAAGATTTCAAAAAATGTAAAATAAAATGTAGACTTTTGAAGATTTTGAAATAAAAGCATGCATCTTTTAAAAATGTTGAAATGTTTTAAGATAATAAAATATTTTTTAAAGTTTCCAGAGAAAATTTAAAGCGACTTTTTAGTAAAAAAATATAGTTTAAAGAGAATTTTTCAAAAAATTTCAAAACAAATTTTGATGTATGAATATAAAGACTGAAAAATTATTAATTTGCAACAACTTAAAATAAGAATAGATTGTTTTCTCATTCTTCAATTTAGGGCATTAACAATGATAGCATGTATTTATAATTAATACAATTTTTGATTAATTGAAACGATTACTTTAAAAAAATAATTTTTTTAGAATACGAAAAAATCTGCCTTAGCCGTTATTTGAACCGCGAATATGAATATCGCAGAGTCGAAATATACGCCTAAATTTCGCTATTTAAAAATAATATTTTTATAGCTTATTCTTATAATTTCGGAAATTTTATGAATATTTTATACATGTTCATTAATGATTATACCGCGAAATACAAGACGCAGATTGTAAATATAAAAACATGGGTCCTATTTAAGCATTTATTAATTATATGTTCATAACATTCATGATTAATACATTTATATAATTTATAATAAAAATTGAAATCGAAGAAGTAACTTAAAAAGGATTTATAAAGTCTCAGAAAATAATAAAGTTTCATTTTCCTTACACAAAAATAAATTGCATGAAGCGTTTCTTGAGCATTTGCACTTATACAATTCAAGTTATTCAAGCTGACAACTGCTGCCAACAGGTTGACCAACGGCTTTTTACTAACATATTATATGAATAACATTAAAAAGTGTTTTTTTTTCTAAAATATATTATTTAAAATTTTCTCAGAAATGTATGTAAATTTCCAAAATTGTCAATAAATTGTATGAGATTTCTTATTTGACAAGAAGTCAATAATTAAATTTTTTTGACACAATGGTTATTGGCAACCTTGAAATAAATAAAAGAGCGCATGGAACTGCTATATATATATATATATAGCAATATATATAGCAATTGCTATATATATATATATATATATAACGGTAGTGACGGTAACCGCGGTAACCTTACACCTAACCTAGGTTCATGCTCTGCAGTCTAAAAACGGAATTTATGCCAGTTTTATTACGCTTTGTCGCACACAATTGTGCGTTTTTTATCGGTCGAAATGTGAAGTCCTACTAAAAAAAATGTGAACTTTCTTCCATATACATGATAATATCCGTTTATTGTACGTCATAATAAAAAATGTTGCCCGCAAATTTTGTATGAAGTTCTCTGAAGTCACAAAAAGGCCAAAAGATTTCGCAGGTAAACACTGTCAATATTAAACAATTATCGCCTGTCAATTGATTTTTATTGCTGATAACAATTTGGTTATCAGATATAATTGTCAAGATTCTTAAACTCAGTGAAAAATTGTAGTTCTTTTCGTGCTTTCGATCTTACGATGTTTTTTCTAACCTCAAACTACCAACACTAGTCCGTTAAGTCTTCAATAGCTTTAATAGTATATATTATAAATTATGTTGAATATGTGTTTTATAGAATGTAATTGTTGATAAACGATTTATCTGCGGGGTTTTTAAGTAAAATTCGGCAATTATTATGGATTAATATCTTTAATTATAGTTCAATATTATATTTGATAGTTCCTGAAATTATAAGAAAATATTAAAATACCGGAGTTTTTAAAGTTTTCTGTTAATATTCGAAATGAGTGTTTGCATATTTAGTAACAGCTTTCAGACTTTCATTTATTGTTTAAAATTGTCATAATTTTTAATTAGTCTCGTTTTTTAAGGACAATGTCTAAGCGAAATACAAAGGATTCGCCGGGAAGTCTTTTCTATTCTCCGGCAAAGAAGAAGAAACTTAACATAACAGTAGAAAGTGTGCCGAAAACTAATAGTAGACAATCTACCAACAAGAAACAGGAGTTCGACCCTTGGGGAGCTGATGATTTTCTTAATGACGAAGATCTGCTGGAATTGGATAATGTTGAATCTCAAGCTTACTCTCAGGTTCGTTCAAAATTTAAATGCTTCCAAGTTTGTATTTTAATTTGTGGATTTTCTTAGAATTTCCCCCAAAATTAACAATGAGAAGTTGTTCAATTAAGAAATGCGAAACTTATTTTTTTCTAGGAAGTCAACATTTCCCAAGATGAAAGTTTGAGAGAAATTCCAGCAGTTCTAGAAAAGCCTTCTCCAAAACCTTCAACTAATTGGCCTCAGGTTCCTTCTTTTGGCAAGAAAAGTCACAACCTAAGTCCAAACAAAGTTACCATTTTTCCCAAACCTTCGACGTCAAGTTCAACAAACCACAAGTTTTTAAAACCAGATAAACTTCCAGTCAAAGAACCAGTGAAAGGTTACCAAGAAAAGAAACCTTCTCAAATAATCTCAAGTTTCAAAAATGGCATTTCTTTTAATCCTAATGCTTTGTCAAACGAAATGGGGAATATTTCTTTATCAACACAGGGCACAGATTTCGCAAATTTCGAAACTAATTTGCTGCAGGAGAATAATATGAATTCCACATTTCGACTCCAGAAACCAGTCGTCGTTGTACCTGGTAATCCTTAAAGCAATTACTTTATTTCCTCTGTTTTTATAATTTAGCATATTATCATACAAATTCTTTCCCTTTTTCAATATAAATGTTTCCATTTTTTCAGATGATTCGCACCGTGAAAAGTTGAGAGAATTAGAAGAGGAAAACAAGAAACTGCTCAACGAGTTAATGACGAAAGAAGGTGAGAAAGTTTTTCTAAGGAAACAGCAGACGACAATGCAACAAAAACTCAATGAAGAGAAGTTAGCGAAAAGTAAAATGTTGGAGGAACTACAGACAAAACACAGGGCGGAATTGTTGGCAATTCGGAAAGAAAAAGAAGAAGCAGTGACAAAGTTTGGACTGCAGGTATAATTTAAACTATATGAAATAAAAACCCACAATCGTTACATTTTCAGGCTTCTCATTCACCCTAAAAAGTATTTTAGGGGGAATAGGAGACTTAAAATAGAAAAATAGGTGTCTCCAGAAAGTACATAAATTGAAATAAATATAAATATTTGTAAGAAAAGTCGAGTTTATTACAACTTTTGCTTGTTTGATACGTTCATGCTGAAACGATAGCTTTCCGATTTCTTAATATTTCCAGCCAAGAGGCATTACAAATATTTTAATTCTTCATTAGCCATGATGAAATTTATCAAGTTTTTAGGTGGCGCACTAAAGAAATGTTTAGCGTACTTTAAATTATTGTACACCAGATCGAGACTACTGGATCATTTTCATCTAAAATAGAGGACTTTGCCGCGAAATTTGAAGCAAATTAGGGGGGCATGTAGACAAAATCATCCAAATAGGAGAATTTCAGGGTTCAAAAATAAAAAAAGAGGATGTTTAGGTGAAAACGGGACAGGCTGTGAAGTCTATATTTTTTTTTCTTCTTTTTCTATATAAGTGGACTTTTTCCAGACATTAGAGGTCAATAAATGGATGGCACACTGCAAAATTCTGGAGAAAGGATCTGTGAAACTGGTCGAAGCTCACGTTGTAAACACGGATTCTGGCCATAGGAACAGAATAAACACAACTATTAATAGGTCAAGATAATAATCATAAGATATTAAATTTCCATATTGAAAATATAGTCTCAGTTGCGTTAAAATCATTTTTCCATAATTTTCATAGAACTGGACCACCTGCGAAGAAGATTAAAGTCAAAGAAATTGGAATTCAAGCCGAAGTATTTCACAAATCTATTCATAAACTGAAAAGTTCTGTTTCCTGTAAGTAAATAGAATTAAGGTGCAATTATTTATTTTAGTTGCACTGATCCTCTCAATATTATTTTTTCGTAATATTCTACTTTTAGCAAATCCTCTTGAAGGCATTCCGGAATGTATATTTAAAACGTCGGAGCCGGAAAAGCCAATCGTGGATGTCCACATGGTTGAAAAAATCGGTAAAATGAATTTACCAATTTGCCAAGACGAAGAAACGATCAGGATATTTGGTAATTGTTATTCCTTTCTAGCATCTCTATTTATAATTCTAAATATTTATGAAAATTTCTTTCATTAAGAATTTTGACTTTTCAGAGAATCCTAAGCTAGTCAAACCTATCGTGACCATTGTAGATAATAGACAACTAAGTGTTCAATTCTTTTCACCTAGTTTAACTGGGTTATTAAATAAAACGAGGGAAGAGATCAACTCGACGGAAATCGTACCTACGATCAACAGGGCAAGTATAAGTTTAAAACAGGGGGGTGAATTTCCTATAAAGACCTGTAGAATCAATATGGTATGAGATTTGAACGTGGCTTAGTGGCGGCGCTAGCTGCATTTTTAGGCCAACAATTATTCAAATGCATGGGGAAAATACAAATTTAATTTATTTTAATTGTTAAAATACGTTTTTTGCATATATTTTATCTCGGAAAAATATTTTGTAGCATATTAAATATCTACAAAATACATTAAATTTTCAGAATTGGCATAATTAAATATTTTAAACTGTGAAAATAGTCAATTTAAATTGAATTTTCTTTTTATTCACATTTATAATGACTATTGAAAATTCAAACTAACGCTTAATTTTATATTATAAAAAATAGGATTTATAGTGTAAATAAATATTGATCAAGTTGTAGAATAAGAAGTGCATTTGTAAACCATACCTTTCAAAGCAATTGTAATGAATTTAAACTGTTTTTTAATTTTTTAATAAAAATTTTAATAAATTCTTTAGTCAATATTATTGACAATTCATGTTACCAATAATTTTCGTTTAAAAAAATGTTTTATTGCATATTTTACTTGTTGCCTCTCTTTTCAATTATTTTTTCTTATATGCAAACCTTATTAATTATTTTCGAAGTGAACAAAAAAGATTGCGATGTTTAAAAACAATTGTAACGAATTAAATTCTTTTTTCAAATTTTTTGAGAACAACTTTTATTAATTATTTTTGTATTATTAGTTAATATCAGTTTAATTGCATACTTTCGATAACCTGTTTACTCTATATATCTCGCTGAAATTTAAAATTTTTCTTGTAGTGAAAGACTTTTTCATCAGTTATTTTCAGAGTGAACAAAAAATATTGCGATCTTTAAGAAAATTGTAATGAATGAAAAATGTTTTTAAATTTTTTGACGACAACTTTAATACATTATTTTACTAATACCAATTGGAAATTCATGTTAGTAATAATTTGCTTTAAAAACATGTTTGATTGCATATTTTCGATAAAATTTTTGCTCTATATATCTCGTGGAAATTTTAAAATTATCTGATAGTGCAACACTTTTTGTCAATTATTTGAAGAGAGAACAATAAAGATTGTGATCTTTAAAAAATTGTTACGAATTCAAACTATTTTCAAACTTTTAAATTAAATATTTAAAAAATGTAATACATTATTTTATTACTATTATTAAAAGTTCATGTTACCAATAATTTGCGTTTAAAATCAGTTTAATTGCATATTTTACTAATTTTCTCTCGTTAAAATTTAAAAATTGTATATTATAACACTTATTTATCAATTATTTTAAAAATGAACAAAAAAGATTGCAAACTGCAAAAACAATCTTAACTCATTAACAATTTTTTCAAAATTTTCTGATAACATCTTTAATTCATTATTTTATTAATATTATTGAAAATTCGTGTTACCAATAATTTGCGTTAAAAAATTTTCTTATTTCATATTTTTACTCATTATCTCGTTGAAATTTAAAATTGTTCATACATTGCAACATTTTTTGTCAATTATTTTAAAAGTGAGCAAAAAATATTGTGATCTTTAAAAACAATTGTAAAGACTTTAAACTTTAAAAAAATGTTCTTATAACAACTGCAATAAATTGTTTGATGAATATTAATTGAAAATGGTGAAGAATAATTAACTAAGTAATAATCTCACAACCGAAATGCTTTGCACAAAATACATGCCTTCATTCAAAATTAGCTCTCAAAATAGCTCATTGCCAGGTCCAAAAACAACACACTTATACCCCATTATTCTCGTTCACCACAAAAAAAAAGCTTTATAAATTGTCAGTCTAAAAGCCTCAAAACTTGATCATAAAGCAACAAAATTCGAAAAGGTCCATTTTTATAATTAAAATAGCACAAAATTTCACATTTATGACACTTTTCCAATGATTTTGAATAATTTTCTGCCTAAAAGTACAGCTAGCGCCGCCCTCGTTTGCGTTAAACATTTGCGTCACTTTCATTTCATCTTCTGAAATATTTTGAAATGTGTTTAAATATTTGAAATCCTTGTGAATTCTTTTGAAAACTTTGAAATTTGGTGTGCACTCATAAGTCCTCGAAGGAGTTTTATTTTTTTCCTCTTTCAGATTGTTGCAACTTCGAGAGAACTTTTACTGAACACTCTAACATCACTCAGAAAAATCCTGAATTCGATGAAAAATGATGACGTAAGAGATATGAATGACCTGTACCACTCCGATTCTTACAAAATCCCTGTTTCGCATGCGGAGAGTATTTGGGACTCTAAAAGATGGCATGAGAAAGAAAGAGGAATTGAGACAAGAAGATCACTTGCAGTTCTTTCCTATATCGTTATGTCCTCTACGTATCTCGGTGAATATATCACTGGGAAAAGTCGATTGAAAGTAGAAAAAGACGTCGCTTATGGAAATTATAGCCTGCAATTTAGGACCTACAATTCTTGGACAAATAAAGACTGTGATTTCGAGTTTCTCGAAATGATTCTAGAGTTCATTACTGTAATTGGTTTGGCGGTAAGATCCTTTTCTTATATTGTCTATTTTTGTATAGAGTTCTGAGGTTGTTTTTAAAATTCCAATTTAATTTTAGAGGAGATCACATAATTTCAGTGGAGTTATTAATGCGATTGTACTGACCATGAGCAATGCACAGAAAGCTGCCGGATTTTGTTCAACGGGGTAGGTAATGGGTATTTTTTGTATGGAGAAGCAAAAAGTCTTTATTATGAAATAAATTATAAAATAATGAGGAAGAAATTGAACTAAGGTTTTTATTTTTAAATTTGTTTCAGGTTAGATTACGTCTTTAAGATTTTTCGAGAAATAGTATTTTCTCGGCCCTTGCTTGTATGCTTCAAGTCTATAAGTGAGATGATGCTGACGTTTGGGGGTTGTGCGAGGTTTAGTGAAAAGCTTTGCGTCGGTGCAAGTAAGTGACAATTTTTTTTGTTAACATTTAGTCTATAGTTCCACGGATATCTCAAGATAAAAAACAAACAAAAAAGCCATCGGGCTTTGTTTTGTGTAAAAAGTAGATTTTGTGTTTGCAAGAAAGTTAAGTCATTCTCGGTTGTATATTGGCCATTGCTTTGAAATGCCACAATTTTAAATATTTTATTTTAAAATAATAATTATAAGCCCCCTCATTCCCTTGTAAACTTAGAGAAGTGGAAACTGTAGAATTTGTTTACTAATAAAAATATGAATATAATAATTTCAAAATTTTTAGAAATTTTATATTATCAATAATGAGACTTGCTTAAAACTTAAGAATGATTAAAAAGCCCTTTATCCTTGTATTAATTAATATTTGTACAAAAATTGTTGGTAAATTATTCTGCGCTCAGTAGAATGTTTTGAAATTGAATAGAATTTACTGGATTTTTTAAAAAGTAGATCAGACTTCTGCAAGAAGCCTGGAAATGTTGTAGTCCTCATCGACTAAAACTAACATATTCCTATTATCAGATTTCTAGTTTTCAAGAATAAAATGAATTTAACATAAGGGTTTCCTACGTGTAATTTTAGATATTGTGACATCTTATTATATTTAAATAAAATAATATTTTTGTAATTTATGGCGTCGAGTTAAAATGAATAGAATTAGATGAGAATTGCTTCAGACATTTCGACAAGCGATGATGGTGTGACCCTCTTCAGTTGATTATGCAGAAAAATTATTTACGAATAATATGGGAAATATAATATAATTTCGATGTCTTAATTATCTGCATAGTTTTTGTAATGACTTGGTCATTATCGATTAGTTAATGATTAATTATTGAAGAGTAATTACAGCAAAATATTTTTTAATTTTTTATTAAGGAACCTAATACCAATGAAAATTAAAAACTGCATCGTAATATTTTGTTCAAAATCTTCAAACATCCAAATTTTGCTGAATTTTTTTTTTAAAGTATTAGAAATTTAAAACTATCTTAAGACATTTTTTTTATTGAAACCTTTAAAAATAGTTAAATCGCTTCTATTTTTTTCTAAATCTTAAAAAATCCAAATTTCGTTAAAAATTGATGGAAACCTTTTCATGTTTTTAATTAAAGTTAACATATATAAAATTTGTAAGTATTTCTTAAACTTATCTGTTTTTTTGTTGTAAACTATTCTAATCTTTAAACATTTCAAAATTTTACTTTAAAATCTTCTATAATCGTTTTCAAAATTCTGAAAACATAACATACTGTTTGAAATATTTTGAAATCTGCTCAAGATTTAAATTATTTTAGAATTTTTTTTAAACTTCGAACTATCTTTTAAAATAATTGAATTTTCGTAACGAAATTAAAATACTGTGAAATCAAAAAAATTGTCCTGAAATCTTGCAGATCCTTTTTGAGCATATTTTTAAATCTTCAAATCTTAAAATAACATAATCCTTTAGAATAAAACCTAAATCATTCAAAAAGTTCCTAGAAATTTCATTAGAAGCTATTTAAATAATACATGGTACCTGTAAAGGAGGGGGGTGACATCTAGTCTTATGCATATTTAAAGTTATATACACTTGAGAAAAAAACTAGTCAATATGCATAAAATTTCAGGATCAGCAGTCCATTCTTCAAGCAACGGAACCTGGTACTTTAAGCCCGGTAAGTAAACAAAAATGCTATTATCCATACAAAAAGAATACTGTTTATAAATCATTGAAATAGAAATTGATTAAATTTTTTATCTAGATCAAAAAACCTGTGTAGTAGAAATCTACTTAAGACAGATGCAGAGCTTTGCGGATGTTGATCCAATTACAGTCATAAATATTGCCCATGCGATAGTTTCTTTCATGCAAACAACTCTACCAATGAATATTATGCCGTGGAAAGAAGAGTACAGAGATTCTTGCAAATGCTGTGGACAATTGATTATATTTACTGTAAAAACCCTTTGCGAATCCTCGAGGCTAAACATTGACGAATTGGAGACGAAATCCCGAAAGTCCTCGATTTCTAGTAACTATTCAAAAATTCTCGGCGGGGATTTTTGGGAGAAACTAAAATTTAAACAGCAAGACATTATGATACGAGGAATCAGATTTCTTTCATACCTTTTGATTCGCGAGCCCGACTATGTATTGAGAAGAACTGACATGGAAAATGCTTTCTACCTGTTAATAGATTGTGTAAAAAACTCTAAGGGCCTGAAGCTTCACGAAAATGAACGTAAGATTCTTTTAACTTTGGATAGCTTAGATCTAGGTGCTGATCACTCGTAAAATCTGGTATACAAGCCGTTGTGAAAGCTTTGAAATTCATGGAAATCTTTTTGAAAGCTTGGAAACATTTTCAATCTTTTAAAAGCTTTGGAAAATTATGGAAATCTGGAAATTTTGGTGAAATCTTTCAAAAATCTATGTCAAATATTTCAAATCTTGAATTTCTTACAAATGTTTTTCAATTTTTGTGAAATTATTGAAACCTGTAAAGTTGTTTAAATAATTGAAAAACTTCAATCTTTGTAAAGTCGTTTTAAATCTATGGAAGTCTTTTAAAACATTTTTAATCGTTTGAAATCTTCTAAATCTTAGTGATATTTTTGTGTAATCTTGAAATCTTTAACATAATTGAAATCTATGTGAAATCTGTAACATATTTTAAATCTTTTAAAGCATTTAAAAATTCTTGTGAAATCATTTTAAATCTCTGGAAATCATATAAAACTTTTTGTATCTTATAAAATCCTAAAAATGTATAGAAAACTTGGTGAAATCTTCGAAAATTTTGGTTGAAACATCTTCAATCTTTTGAAATCGTTGTGAAATCATTCAAATCTGTTAAGTCTTTGAAAATTTGGCGAAATCTTTTACATTTTTCAGATATTTTTGAAAAATATTTGAAATCTGGAAGTTTTTTAATATTTTGAAATCTTTTTGAAATATGTCAAATCTTTGAAAGCTTTGTTAATCTTTGAAATCTATGGAAAACTTTTTACAGTCTTAAAAATCCGTAAAATCTTTGTGAAATCTTTTAAATCTTACTGAAATATTTGCAAAATTTTGTAAGTCTTTATTAAATCTAAGGAAATCTTTGAGGTCTTTGTGATTTTTGAAATCTTTTTTAGTTTTTGTGAAAATTTTTTTAACTTTCAGAAATCTGTGTGAAATATTTGAAATCTGGAAATTTTGTAATCTTTTGAAATCCCATAAAACTTCTTTCTAGACTAAGTACACTTTTTTGTAGACGTAAGTCTCTTACTTTGTCTACTTTTTTCAACTTTTGACAATTTTTTCTTTTTTCAGGCGAGATTCTAGAAAGGCTTGGCATTCTAGACAGAATAAATTCTGAAAATTCCTCACGAAATTCCGAAGGCGTGATTAAATACGCAGTAAAAACTCAAGTGGCGGAAGCACCTGAAAAAGAATGGTTATTGCCAGGGATTCACAAATTACGTCGCGACTGCTTTAAGCTTTGATGAAAGTCGTAATTTGTAGTTGATTTGAGTGAATAAGAACAAAGAGAGGGAGAGAGCAATCTTTATGTTAATGCAAAAGATAGTGATTGTTTTTGTAACAGTTATGTCCATATTAATTTATTATTTTCTCTCCGTTAAATTTTAAAGTGGAAAGATTGTGTACGAGTTTTTATTTGCGTAAATCAAAGTGTCTAGTGTACATATTTTGTTTTGTCAACTCTACTTATAAAAATTAAGATTTTTTAATAAAATTTTTGATACCAACCTTCAGTATCCTTGATCTCAGTGTACCTGAGTAATGTGAACTACAAGCCCAAGATTTCGAAGAATATTTTTTTTTTCTTTGAAACTTAAATAAGAAACTATATGTACAATCATAATATTTAAGTCTTTAAATACAAGTATTGCAAAGAGAATATATCAGTCATCACATGCTTCTTCATCTTCATCAGAACCGAAGTAATTACTTTTTTTGAAACGTTTTCTCTTAGCCGGTCCTTCTCCTGGTTCGTCCTCCGGCTCGTCGTATTTTCCCGTCGCAACTTTCTGCCTATATTTTTCCAACTCTATTTTCTCTTGCTAAAAAATTTAAATTTCGCTTTAATGTTTTGAATGTCTAATTAAAAAATGGTTTCATTTTAATAGTTTAAATTTGAACCACTTCATTGTTAAGGACACCTTCATTTGTAATTATATAGTGAAAAAACTTTACAAATTTTAATGGCTTTTATTATTTTATTTTTATTTTTATTTAAAGGCTTCAATTTGAAATGCCTTGCTCGATTTAAAATCTGATTTTTTTCGAAGATTTGAGAGGTAACAACAAAATTATTTCTTAAAAATAATTCTTACTTCGAGTCTTATACAAGCACTCCACGTTTCCTCGTCGGCTATTTCATCTTCTTCGGAAATTGCTTCCTTGGTTGCGTCTCTCGGTTTTCGAACTCCTTCGTCGCTGTCGCTATCATAAAAACTGGTATCGGCCGCCCCTGAACTGCTTTTGGATTTTGGATTCCTCTTTCGAACTTTTTTTGGAGGGGGAGTTCGAGCACCAAGAGTATTGGCGGTGCATTGGTAAGACAAATGCCCTTCCTCACCGCATTCATAACAACGAGTTTTGTCTGGGTATTCTCGGCGACGTATGAATTCTGTACTTCGACCATTGTCCACCGCAATCGAACTTCTTATTGTGCGACCACCGATCTGGAACATTAAAGATAGAATTAAGTCTTGAATGCTCTTGTGAAACGGAATAAAAATTGAAAAATGAAACCTAATAATAATTTAATCAAGTATCGATATTAAAATAAAGCGCATACAAATAATTTGCAGTAATTACCGATATTTTCAGGTTTGATGTAATTAAAAATTGTTCAAAAATCAAGGCAAATGGTTAGTTAAGAAAATGGTTGGTATGGAGTTAAATTACCTTTGTATTGTTTAAACCATCAGCGCACGAGGTTGCTTCTTCAGGCTTTAAAAAAAGAACGAAGGCTACACCTTTGCTCCTTCGGGTTGATTTATCTTTCACAACAGTAACTCTGGAATAAGAAAATGGAAATTGAAAAGAGGTAGATATTATAAAATCTTCAGCTTATTATATTTGAATCTAAGGTAGGTAGATTAGAAACTGTGACATGATTACAATCAGTGTACCATTTGAACATTCCGGTTTAATAAAAATGATTACAAAGATATGTATATAATCTTGAAAAATAAAAAACTTACTTCACAATTTTTCCATAACTTTCCAGCAGCTTGTGAATGTCATTGTTTGTCAATGAGAAAGGCAAATTGGAAACATACACTGTAGACTTACTGGGAGCTATGCCACCACTCATGATTGAAAATTATTACACTTCTAGCTAAGACGCTCAAAAGTATTTCATGCTTATATGTATTTCTTTGCAAAATATCAAAAATTTATATACAGTTTAGATAAATTGCTCCGAAAATGTTGTTCTACAATCCACTTTTTAGTACAGTTTAGTAATTGGTTAACATATTAATTGTGCTCCTTCAAATAATTTTCGCTACAAATTTTTTATGATAAAGATGCATTATTTACTTTAAATAATTATTCATTATTTCGATTATTTCACCACTTTGGAGGATTTTCACCATTTATGTTTATGTCGTTTGCTCCCATTTGTTTTGGTGAACATAACCACAAAAGAGAATCAACCAGGTGAATTCTCACTTTTGTAAACAACTTTTCTATTCGATTCAACGGTTTCATAACTCATGAATAAAATTGGATAATATATTAAGATTATATTATAATCTGATTATACATAGAATAATTTATGATATTTAATTTTGTTTGTTTTTTGCATAAAACAACACACTTCTCTCACCCACCTTTCCGAACAAAAGTAATTCCACTATGCCACTAATCAGATGAAGTGTAAGATCGCGTGATTGGTTGATCACTTAAAGGGTCGAATTTTAAACCAATCGCATCGCATTAGTTCCTTTGAGTACAAACAACCCCTCCCACTCTGGCGCCGGTGTCAACGACGGCAGAGATGAGGTGGGAGATTGCCGATCTAATGGAATAAGAGAATATCAGAGAATGTGAAGAACATGCGCTGATAA
>JAWWLR010000054.1:20934321-20944667 GCA_035041075.1 Acraspis erinacei
TGTTTTCTAGGATGTCTGGGATTTTAAAATGTAGCATGAAGTCATTTCCATTTTCTGTTTATCTGGACTATCTTGTTTATCTCTGGTGTCGTCTTGAGTCGTGTACCCGTTCCCCTACGCATTCTTCTAACGGCCTCTTTCATGTTCCTCGTCGTGGAGCTGAGAGTTGAAAGATATACCTAGCCTAGCCTAGCCTCTATCTCAGATTCTCCGATCTGAGAATCTGCCCACGTCCCTGTTCTCGTTTCAAGACTCGTCGACCCCGTGCCACGGCTCACTTTCCAATCGTCGACGAATCACCCGAGGACGGCGTTGACGTGGTAAGCTGGTGTGGTATGAGCTATTTCCCCAGCGGTCGAAGGCCAGCCTCTCGCAGTGCGGAAGACATTTTGTTTCACACAAATCTTCGATTTGGGACCTGGGGAACAGATTGTCCGGGTGCACAGATCTTAGGCGGCTTGATTTCAAAATCAAAATATACTAGTTTACTTAATACAGGGCGAGAGATTTTGGATCGTAAACTGTAATTAATGCTGACAAGATTTGATTATTTATCATTAGAATTTATTTGATTGTCTGGATTATGATGGCTTTAACGTGATTTCACAGATTTTTTCGTGAGGGGAGGGGGGCTTCAGGGAAAATTTCCTTCTTCAATTCTGAGTTGAAGAAACTATCCAAGCATAATTATAGGTTCGTAAAATTGTTGAATTTTGTAAGTTTCTGTTTGGAAATAATTCAAGAAAGTATTTAACTTTTGAGTTTAAATTGTTCAAACTTCACATTTATTGCAGTTTCTCGGGCTTGTGAATTTTTAGGGTATCTAATTTGAAAATTTTCAGTTTAAATTTTTGTAAATTTCAATTGTTCTAAACCAAATTTTTAAATCTGAAATGCTTCAAATTAACACATTTTTGTAATAAAATTATTTAATTTTTAAAGTTTACAATTCAAAATTGTTCTTATTTGGATTTATATCATTTTCAAAGCTACTGCTTTGACATTGTAGTCTTCTATATTTTTATTTTGACAAACAATGTAATGTTTAATTTCTCTGAAATTAAGAGTATTACGGAGTATTAAACTTACAATGCTTCAAATTTTAAATTACACAATGTTAAGTCTTTAATATTGTTGTCTTTCCAGTTCTGTGGAGAAAATGCGTTTTATCCTTGGTCAAGTGTCACTTTTGATCTCGCTAGCAGACTTTCAATATCGAAATTTAAATCATTGAATAGTGAATTGCATTCCCTTACGTCATTATTCCTGATATTTTCTTTTTGTATTCCAGGAAAAAGTCGTACAGTTTAAGTTTGAAGCGTATTTCGCTCTAAAGTCTTATGTTTTCGTATTTCCACATGGTATTTCTAGGAACAACATTTTCATTCGGGGAATTTAGGAACATAGATAGATATTTTATAAAAGATGAATTCATTGGGTTTTATGGCTTTTATCATTTTTATTCAGAGATTTTCTTATAGTGCTAGGCAGAATGTGCGATATTTATATAAATGTGTTCAACGAAACCGTATCTGAGAGTTTGAATACAAAATACAATACGGGTCCAGAGAAAGAATATGGATTATTTCTCAAGCATTGTAGCTTTGGTTGTATTCCTTCAAAAGAATTTATTAATTACGCTGATCAACAAAAATGGCCTATGTCCTCTCAAAACGATATACCATTTCCGAAGTATTTTTTAATGCTGAACACGAATCTGCCCTCTATTTGTTGCCATTATGTGTAGCTTAATAGAAGCTTGAAATTGCATTTTTTAAATCAAATTTGTTTAAACATTTTTTTAGTGTCAACACGAACATTTTTTGGATATGCTTAAGGTCACTTTTCCATGTGTTTTAAAATGCTGTTTTCAAATATCACCTAGTTTTTACTGTAACTACAACGCTTCTTGAAAGAATCTAATATAACTTTAAAAAATTGCAAAAAGAAAAAATTGAATGTGCTCTATTTTAATTAATATTCAGTTTGTATTATGAACTAGGGCCATATTTATTAATTTTTGTATGCAAAACAATAATGTAAAACAAAAATATTAATTCAATTAATCCGTTATTGAGATATGATACAAAATTTGCAACCTTATCTCCGAATATGTCAACGTTCTGTAACGCATCAGCCTATATTCTTTAAAACACTCAAAATTACTTACACTAGATTTTTTTTTTATCGCGGATATCGAATCTGGAGTCAGATTTCCGCATTTTAAAGTGACTGATTCAATATGGTGTAAGAACTGAGAATAACTATCTCTGGGGGGTTTTCGGTCGTTGATAAGAAATCTGAAGTCAAAATTTCAATATTCCAAAATGGCTGATCCCATATCATGAAAATAAAAAGACTTTTACGTATTATCAGTCATATTGGCTAATAAGCCATTTAGAAGTTTAAAGTCTTTACTTCAGATTCGTTATCAGAGATCCAAAAAAGTCCAAAGTTAGTAATTTTAAGTTATCACACTGAGTTTCTTAATATGTAATTAAATTTTTTCATACATTATCCGCCATATTAGGCATTTTTACTGATCGCCAGCGAACTTCACTATGTCGAGTGTTGAGGGGAAAACTGGCACCAAATGCGTAGGGCAAAAATGTATTTTTTAAATATCTTTGTAATAAATAATTATCACAATTTTTCTATTTTATTAAATAGTTCTTAAAAAATAAAAAACAATTTCCAAATACACGTTATATTTATAGGCTCGACTATTTTGAATTTTGAAAATCTGACTTCAGATTCGATATCCGCGACTAAAAAAAGTAATTTTGAACGCTTCAAAGAATATAGGTTAATGTGTTACTAAATGTTGACACATTCGAACACATTCAATTTTTTGTCATTTTGTCTACTTTTTCTAGTTTCTTGCGATTAGTTAAAAAAATTCGTTGTAGCTAGTTATTGTAAAACAGAGGTGATATTGAGAATCTGCATTAATGAAAGTATCGAAATTACCTAAAGCATATTAAAAAAAAATTTCTTTTGACTTCTTAAAAAATTGTTAAAAAATGTTGTTGCATAAGATCCGTTTTATAGATTTTACATTATTATTTATTATTCGTATACATTGTTGCATATTTTATTCTTGGTATGACAGTGTTTAACATAGATAAATTCTTTCGAGAAAAATATATCTTAGATCTCGAAAGAATATGTTTTTAATTTTGTCGCCTGAAATTTCCCCTTCGTTTTTGCAGTAGGATATCTGGCATCGCAACTAGTTTTTTTAAACATTCGTAAGTTAAAAAATATTTTTAGTACATATCTTGTATACTATACTATTAATTACGCTTTCCAAAGATTTTCATCACTGAATATGAAATAATTATGCTATTCTACAAACAATGAACTTATTATCAATCTTACTTGATTTTCATTTAGGATTATATTAAATTAATATTTAAATAAATAAAATATCGGTTCAACCGATATCAATCAAAATGGGCAGTCGTCTTTTACAATAGACCGAATCCATTTCAAATCAGGCAGGTTTTACACTTGACATCGCCGAATCTCCCGGGGACAAAATATGTTGTTTTTTTAGAGGAAATTAGGCGATACGTATTTTTGCGTTTTGTGAAACACAAAATGTTTTGACAAAGTTATGTGTATTTGTATTTTTTCTTTGTTTTTTCAAAAAAGCCTAAATTTTTTCTTTGAACTTAGATAACTTTTGACCCGATTGACATATTTAAGATTTCTTACCTGATTGGAGGACCAAATGCATGGGTCAGAACTTTATTTTTATAATATTTTCGTAATTAATAATAATTATTATCTTTTTGTTATTTTATTAAATAGTCCTTAAAAAATAATAACTATTTTTCGAATACACGTATATAGAAAAAACTTGGTTTTATGACAATTTTAGCAAAATAGGCAAAAATGGACCGAATCCCATGCATCTGGTCCATTGTTTCCCCCCTCAGCACTCAAAGAAGTGAAGTTAGCTGGTGGTTGATGTGAAAGTTCACAATTATATTAATTAATTATCTTATTTCGAAATCACCGTGAAATTCAAAAAAGTTTGAAAATGAGCAAAATGGCGGCGATTTTTCTAAAACTATAAAAAGTACATTTTCTAAAAAAACACACTTATATTTTTTGTTAATTTGTTGTTAAATTTGTGATATCATAAGGAAAATACCTTGCGAGTTTTATCCGAGCTAAATTACTGTTGTGACCAGAAGAATTTTTGTTCATAAAATCGATTTTCACATTTTTCTTGCAAACAACAGATTGCACCATGTCGAAGGAAAATAAAAAATTCAATTTTAATAAAGAAACAAATTTTCTTGACCACAAAAATGGTTTAGCTCGTCTAAAACTTATAGAATATCTTTTTAAAATTATCAAAAATTTGTAAAACATCTATTTTTTAAATAAAAAAGGTGGGGTTTGCGCCCCTTCACAGAAATTGCCCATGTGTTTCTAGTCCTTCAACTTTGTTTCGAATTTTGTATGGGTCATTCCACGGGGATTTTTTTTCCACCCCCTAAAATTTTTTTACGTGAAATATTTTTTTCTCGTTCGTTCCCGCACTTAGAAATGAAGTATACTGAAAAATAGCTCCATTGAATTTTCATAAATAAATTAGACATTTTTATAAACAAATAGAGATTGCTAAAAAGGACATAATTTTTTCACTGTTTTGTGGAATGATATTCCTAACACTTTCCAGAATATACTGCAAAAATTTCAAAGTGGAGAAATAAATAGATGTTGATGAATAGTTGTCATACGTGGCACGCGCGGTAGCACGCGCACTTGAACCGTGTAACGGCTTCAGTTGAAAATTCATTCTTTAACAACTATTCACTTCTCCACTTTGAAATTTTTACAGTATATTCTGGAATGTGTTAGGAATATTAATCCACAAAGAAAAGTGCAAAAATTAGCTCCTTTTTTTTTAGAAACCTCTATTTTTTTATAAAAATGTCTAATTTATTGATGAAAATTCAATGGAGCTATTTTTCAGTATACTTCAATTCGAAGTTCGGGATCAACCGCATATCAGATAAAATTTTTAAAATTTTGTTTGATAAATATTTTTTCAGTTATAAAGAAGTTAAGACGATCACTTTTTTTTAAACGATGATTTACAAAAATGTATTTCTCGGAAATTTTTCATATCATATTGAAATAAAAAAATGCGTATTAAATATTTTTCAACAAAGAACGAAAAAAAAATATTTCACGCAAAAAATATTTAGGAGTAAATCTGCCGTGGAATGACCTATATATAAATAAACAACTGAAATTCGAAAATGTATTCATTTTTTCTATCATGATGTGATAGTTTAATGTCTCTATGCAAATTTAGATTCACAGTAATAGGTTAAACTCGAAGAATAAATTTGAATGCGAAACGACAAGTGTGTCCTGATTTTGAAACTGTGCGCAAAAAAGCAGTTTATAATATAGTTAAGAACAGATTTGTACGGTTAAAAGAATTGACTGCTCTTCTGCAACTGCAGTTTCCCAAAAGAAATATGTATTTTTATATTTTTCTTGGAAATGGTACAAAATGTCATAAATGAATAAAGGAACTTTTTGTAGGATTTCTTCAACTGTATAAACGATTTCCTTAACTTTTTTTCGAACCAGTTGTTGTCTGTCAGAAAAAATCGAAAATTCAGTTTTATAAAAAAAATTCTCCTGTTCACAAAAGTTATTTAGGCCGCAAAAAACTTATAAGGTATTTTCCTTATGATAGTACAAATTCAACAAAAAATTAACCACAAATATAAGTCTGGGTTTTTTGAGAAAATGTACTTTTAATATTTTTAGAAAAACCACTGCCATTTTGAAAATGTTCTGAATTTTCTCACGGATTTCGAAAGAAGTCGATAAAGTATAACCTACCTGAATTCAAATGGATTCTGTCTATCATACTATAAGAAAAATCAAAATCACTATTTAGATATTCTGGATTATGATAGGGCAATTTTTAATTTTCATAAATGATGGAAGAACAGTCTTCCGTTAAATTCAGAGCTTCTCTCTCCAGTTGCGAGAGAAGCCTCGTGGGTTTCCTTGACGAAAGTCCAGGGACCTTCACTTCATCTCAAGAATTGCCTCGCTGAAGTTGGAGCTGAATCCGCTCCTCTGATCTTCCTCTCTATTTCCGTCGAAGCCAAATCGAATTAAGTTCGATTTTCTCATATATGATATAACCAACAGAAGGCCTTCATGTTCTCGAATATTATAAATATGCATTTCATTGTATCTCTTTTGGTAAAACTATGAAAATACCATGTTGGTTATTGATTATCATTTTCTGAGATCTAAATTTGTTTTCAATTTGTCTATTTAAATTTCAAATATATACATAATTTGAAGGTATTTATCTCATTAAGTTTAAAACATTAATAAAATGACTGTTTGCATACAGTCCTTATACTTGGCTGTAGTTATTATCCTATATTTAGTGGATAATATTAAATTTAAAAAAATTGATTTGGAATACCAAAATCAGTTTCAAAAGCTTTCAAGCATTTCAAAATGTTAAATTTACTGTTCTTCCGATTTAAAGTCATAGGAGACTTTTTAACTTATAAAAATTTCAGTACTGAAAAAAGTATTTCCGTAACTCAAATCTAGTTTTCATTCAATAACCCCACCCCCTCCTTCCACGCAAAAAAGCAATAGGAATTGTAATGCTTTAAGATCATTTTTTGAATTCTTAAATTGTGCTGTGGAAAAAACAGCCTACGTATACCGAAATCTTGTGTACGTATAACCAGATTCTTTCAGTACGAGTAGGGGATCTGGAAAAGGGACAGTTTTTTTACCGTAATTAGCATTAAATACAATTTAATTTAAAATAGGTAGCGGAATTTTCGAGGTTTCCAATTTAAAATTGTGTAATTTGTAACCATTAAAATGTAAAATTCTTAAATTTTTTACATTGAAAATTTTAAATCATTCAATTTAAGATTGAAAATATATGAATTTTCACGATTTAAATGAAATATCTAAGTATTGAAAACATTATTTAAAGTTTTTAACTTTTCATCTATCTTTTTATTTTTTAACGTTCATATATTTGTAAGGGAGAAGTTAGCGATCGGTCAATTTTTTCTGATATTTGAGTGGCAATACACTGTTTATGAATTTTAATTAAAAAAATTGATAATCCTTTTGAGGATCTTAAAATTTTTTATTAATCGAGAACAAATTACGTAGAGATCAATACTATAGATCAGCGCCTTTGTCTTCGATTTTCACTTATCACGCTGAATTACAGAAAGGTAATTTTGATATGGAAAATTGACTGGATTGTACTTTCGAGTCACCAGGTATGCGTAATCCGATAGCTTCCTGCAGCGGTTTCGTCCTGGCGGACTCTTCAGGCTCAGGGAACATACATACAGGATTCTACCCCGTTGGGAGCTGTCAAAGGCAACGGTGTCGGTAGTACGCTTCCACAGAAAAAAGAGAGTCAGAAAGACGGCAAATATAGTTTGCAGTCTGTGAAAGGAGAAGCCACGGATGAGATCAAAAAGATATTTTTTACTTGGAGAGAAAAAATCTTGAGAACTGCTTACATTTTCCTTCTTCTGAAGAGAGAGCTCTCCTGAAAAGTAATTAAATTAATTTATTCTAAGTGGATAAAGTACCTGAGTCGACATTCTGGGAGACAAAATATTTGTGGAAACGACCAATTCAATGTTATTCAGATATAACGTTTTGAATTATGGAGGTTTTAAAATTTAGATTAAAATTTCAGATGGTATTGGCTTAATTCATGTTTCCGATTTTCAATTCAAACCGTAAGAATATCTGTTACGTATTTGACACGTTAATTTCCAAATTCTGACGAAAATGTTCGTGCTTTAAATAAATATAATATATAATGTAATAAATAAATATTTCTGTTAAGAAATTTTGAAGAAATATATCTCTAAATTACCAGATACAAATTAAAAGACGACTTTCGAAAACAAGTATCATATCCCCGTATCAATTTACTTTGAGGGCCGAACAATTAATCTTGTTCAAGATTTACTCTCCTTTTATTTTTCTCTCATATCGCAGGAATACATATATTAGAGTTGAATGCACAGGGTGAATTTTAACTGGAAGTTAAAGTTGATCTTTTAATGACGACTTCATAAATGAAATAAAAATAAAAAAGTTACGATTTTCATTTCAAATCGTATTAACCTGGGTTTACATTAATTTTGATGAAAGATTCTTTTTAGCTTTTTAAAACTAATTTATTAACAATGAATTTAATGTTAAGATCAGAAAAACGCTTTTGTTTGAAATGATTTATTTTTGCTTATTTTTCACTTTATTCATACGAGAACGAAAAAGGATTGTGCCTTGCAATCATATTTTGAGCGATATAAAAGACCAACCCGAGGTCATGTGAGACATTTTCTGTAAAATCTTTACATACTTTCGTGCATAAAAACGTTATCATTGTCTCTCTAATCTTATACATACGTTTCATATCCTCGCTTCTACCTCGTTTTCATATTATTTTTTTAAACCAGGAATAAGTTGGTTAGAGAAAAATGAAGACTGCAAGTTTGAAAGATAGATTTATAACAAAATTTTTAGTCGATTTTCTCAACTTTCATGTCGTTGAAAATTAGGAAAAGAAATTTGGATTTTCAAAAAACAATTTAGTTTAAAATCTTATGTCAAATTATTAATGCCCCCCAAATGATTACTTGAAACCGTTTGTCAAAAGGGGTCTAACCAATAAAATATAAATTTCGAGAAAAATAAAAAAGTGAATAAACATAACTATAAGTTAATAATTATATAGGCTCTTTAAAATCAGGCCAATAAACTCATCTATCGTTTTTACCGATTCTAAAAATTAACTTTTAATCAAAATTTACAAAAATATTCCTTACAGAGGAAAAGGGATCTAACATAAAATTTCTGCTACGATCCCTTCTCCGCGTTACATATTCTGTTTACGTTTTAAGAAAATTAAGCAGAATTTTTTACTTGCCTCTATATATGCATATTATTTTAATTTTTCTGAATCCTTGTTTGTCTTAGATTATTTTTCAATTTGATCAGATTTTTGTCCTTTCACGTGATTCAATTTATTTACAGCTTTTGCTTAGATTTAAGCAGTTTTTAACACATTTTAGTTTTTGACCTTTACTCATATCAGCGGACATTTGAAGAATCAGTTAAATCCATATTCGATCATCTTCATACTCTGTAATAAATTTTAATATTAACTTGACATTATTAATATACTTTTTAATGTAGAATTCAGTAGAGGACATGTAAAAATGCCGCCGAAACGTTATAATCTTTACTGTTGGAATACAATTAAATCATTAAGTTTTTTCCGATTTGGAATTTTGTTCTAGAACAATAAAAAAATATCGGCGAATAATAGCAAAGGCGGTTAAGGTCTTGAAAAACAAAACGGACATAGTAAAAGCTCATTGGAATCGTGGAAAATACTTGCAATTTTGAAAAGATATGATGTCATGAAAGTTGGAAAAATTCGGGAATTTTTCCAATTTGAATAGTGTTTGGCGAAACAATTTTTCTTTCTGATTCCACTTTGTCGGACTAATCATTTCAAGAAAAACTATAATTCAAAAATTTTAAAAACTTTTGTTACTTTTCTATTTTCGGCAAAAAATAGTTAATCCTTTGAATTCTCTCGATTAATGTTTTTTTACCTTACTTCAATTTACCAGTGATGATAAATTTTCATATACCTTGACTTTTGCGTGGGTTAAAAATTTACGGGATCATCTTCTTAGGTATCATCAATGTAACTCTTTAGAAATTTGTTAAAATTATCAATAATAGCAACTGAAAACTGGAATCAAAAAATATTTTGATTACGATGAATCTCGAATATGACCAGACACGCTGAACATTTAGGGACATTCTGACTCAATGAGTGTAAGAGAGAGTGTATACAAGAATTGATGAGTCCAATAATTCAATATTGAATTCCTGAAACGGACAAGCCTTCTGGGTAGGAGCATATCACATCATCATATCCAAGCAGTGGTGCGGATCGAATTTGAACACCGAGTCTTTTCCAGCAGGGACACCCGTTAGATGGAATTGAAGACCTCGGAGGAGAAGCGAGTTGTGGCCTTTATGCTTTATCTCCGCAGTTCTGGGGCCGTGGCCAGGGCTTTCGGCTCGCCGGGTGCGGTTGATCGCCTGCTACATGGAGACTGGTAGATACGCAGGCAGCGGGTGTCCCTCTTCGTCACTCCGTTGGAAGAGCTAGGACGCCTGTCCTCGTCTCTGCCAATCCATGTCCGGCCCGGCCGTCTTGTCGCTCTTGTCTCGTGTCCTTTCCCCAGTTCCCCTCCTGTCTATCT
>JAWWLR010000054.1:21273202-21288812 GCA_035041075.1 Acraspis erinacei
AAACCATTTTTGAGGCCGGGCAAATTCTTTTTTCCTAAAAATGAATTCAAAGAATTTTATAGTATTTCGAAAGAATTCGAGATATTTCTTATTAATTACCTAGTTGATAAAATTATAAAAATTAGAATTAAAATTTCATAGACATTAACTTATTTTAAGGAATTTTACAAGATGAAAAGAAATCGAAGATTTACAGGTTTTTAAACTTTTTTTTAGAGAATTTTAATCAATAAGTTCAATTTAGTTTGAATTCTCACAAATTTCCGTAGATTTTAAGTGATTGCGCCAAGTTTCATAACAATATTTCAGGGGATTTTAAAGAGTTCCAAACATATCAGGAGCTTTTACGGTATTTATAAATATTTCAACTTATTATAAAAAGTGTCATTGGTTTCCAAGAGATTAAAAATATTTCCACGTATTTCAAGGAATTTTTAGCGAATTCAAGGGATTTTTTTGGACTTTTTAAATTATTTTCAAGGGTCTTCAAATGGTGTATACTTTTTTAAATGAATTTTCACGATCTCCAAATATTTCAAGATATTTTAAGGGATTCTAAATAATTTTAAGAGGTCTACAAAATTCGAAGGGATTTCAAGAATCTGTATAGTTTCCAAATATTTTAAGGGATTTCTAATGAAGTTTGAAAATTACATTCAATTCCAAGGGATTTCTAGCGAATGCAAAGATTTTAAGGTATTTTTAGGAATGTCGCTACATTTAACGATTTTATTAAATTTCCAAGAATTTTCAAAATTTCTAGGGACTTGAAAGTATTTTTTTTAAAGGAACTTTAATTAATAAGTTTAATTCGAATTATATTCAAGGGCTTTCTCAAGTGACTTATAATTTTTTTTAGTGAACTTTTACGATCTCCAAAGTTTTCAAGGGATTCTAAAAGATTTTACGAGATATATAACATTTCAACGGATCTTAAGTATTTTGTAGAATTTCCAAGGATTTATAGGAAACTTCGGAAAATACATGACATTTTAAGGGATTCTTAGCGATTCCACATATTTCAAGAATTCCAAAAGATTTAAACAATTTTATTGAATCTCCAAGAATTGAAGCGATTTATATTGATTTTAATGTTATTTCTAGAGATCTTTAATGAATAAGTTTGATTCAGTTTATATTTAACGCGTTTAAATTGATGTATACTTTACGGGATAAATTTTATTTTATTTAAGGGGATATCGACAGATTAAAAAATTTCAAGGACAGAAAGATTAAGATTTTCTAATTATTTTGAAGAATTAGGGGGGTTTTACCACTTTGAATGGGCATTAACAATTTTTTAAAGATTTTAAAGATATCAAGGTATTTTAAGATATCACAGATCTTTGCTGTGTAAAGTTTATTTGTGCAGAATTGCGCTGTTTGTGTTTTGTGAGCGGTTTAAAGTAAATCGTTATTTTGTAGTTCCTCGAATATTTACATTAATTCCTTCAATATTTTTGTATTATTTATTCCTACAAATCTAGATTCTTTTATATCAATATATCAATATATATCAATCAAGTGCACTCCAAAAATATGATTAATTAATCCCTCGCCCTCTACCTACCGTTCAAATTAACCTAATTTACTTTTTAATTTCTTTTAAATAAATATAGGCTTTTAAATTTTAAAGAATTTAAAATACTTTTAAATTGTAAGACGATTTTCCTCAAAATTTATAACGTTTTTGCCACTTGAAATTTTTAGCTCTCAGTTAATTCTTCGCTGTGTGGATTTTTAATCGATCATTGACAAATTAAAAACTGCAGTTTTAAATGCTTGAAGGATAAAAAATTAAAAGTGTTTGAAGTATAATAATTTTTAATTGACACCATGTATTTATAATGGCTTTAAATTAAAAAAATTATCAATTTAGAATTGAAAAAATTCAACTATTTCAACTCGAAAGTCTTAAGTTGATATCCAAAAAATTAGATGTGTAAAATGAATGATGAAAGGCTCCAAGAATGTAGACTTCTTTAAAAGATACAATTTGTATAGTTCCATACTTCGCATTTTAATTTCGGAATTAAAATTAGCATTGCATGCTTTTGAAAAGTAGGACACAGTTTGACAAATAATTATTTTACTAAACAGTTAGAATTAAAATAATTCAACTTCAATTAATAGTAGTACATTTGCTTTATTTCAGCCACACCCTTATTTTTCACTTTTGGAATTTTTTTGCTCTCATCCCAAGTTTTGTTTGAATTCCCCAGAAAAATGATATCCAAATTTTATCAAAATCATTTAATATATAGGGGTGGTGCAGAGGCCATGAAGTATATTATTTAGAAGTTGTCAAACAATTAGAATCAATTATAAATTTTGAGGATAAATAAATTTATCATCATTAATCGTAGATTTAAGAATACTTAGTAATTTTTTAACTATTTTTCGACTTTAAAACGTTAATTTACGTTTTTCTCATTTTTTTAGTGTTTTAAAAGTTTATTTTGACTTTATAATTTACAGTAAGGTCGAATATATTTGCTGAAATACTTATTAAAAAGTTAAATTTGGAAAATCCTTCCATTGAAAACTAGGAATTAAAGTTGAAATTTTTGAAGACCGCTCGCACTTAAAATTGTATAATTTTAAATGTTTTATTTTTAACAGTGGTTAATTTCTAAGTCCTATTAATATTGCTGAATTTTAAATGTTTTAATTTCTCATTCTAAATGCTTCGAACACAAAAAAGTTTCATTTTTTATGCTCTGAGTTGCAACAGAAGTCGGGTTTCAACATTTCAATTACTTTTCCAGGTTTTGTAGGTCTGCTTTTTAAAAAATGAAGCCAATTCTATTTTCAATAATTATTGAATTCTAAACAATTCTTACTAATATTTTATTTATTCATTCCATGTATACCTTCGCAGATTTCTATACATATCCAAATCCTCATTAACTAAAGTCTGTTTTCCCGAATTAACCCACTCTAAATAAGCTTTCAATCATGTGGAGTCTCTACATCCCCTGCCGTCTGCAGCTGGATGTTTGCTTGGAAGCGATCGTACTCGATTGGACTTTTGGACAAGCGAGAGGAAATCTGCAGAAAACCAAAACTCCTAAATGAAGCCAATTACCGACAGTTGTTTAGTTCTCCATAAAGTCCTAAAATATTCTTAAATTGCAGATATTTTCTAAAATTCCAGGTTTTCCATCACTTTTTCAAAATTCGATGACTATTCTAGGTTGGAAACCCGAAAATGTCGAGTAACTTTTTTCTAAGCTTTCAATGCTCACCTTGAAATTATCTTCACCAATTACATAATATACCAATCAGGAGCAAGTAATTCTCATCTATTTTTCAAAGACTTCTTTCCAGAAAAAATGGGTTTGTTTCACGTTAATGAAAATAAAATAAAATAAAAACCTTAATGAGAATTGTATTTATTTCTAAAGAGTTGCATGTATCTACATATATAAGTTATGAATTGTTACTCGTGTATTTTGTGCGAAGGGCAAGAGACGATTTTATCACGCTTTTTGCAAATATTGAATATCGCACTATTTAATGCGTTAGAATAGCTGAAGGTGGTCAAAAGCAGTTGAACAAACACTTAAGCCGCGATAAACCTTATTTTAATCCAAATGATGAATTTGCACACAAAGAGAGCGATACCGTCATGATATTGACTGAGCTTATAAGCGCATAAAAAATGAGATCATGACTCAAACAGTTCATAAGACAAGAAATATTAATTGTTGTTGAAAATTCTCGGCATACTTTCTTTTAAACTATCTTTTATGTCGTCATACCATGAGTGAATTAAAAAATAAATGATTATGGGATTTACAAGAAAGCACCTTAACATTGAACCCGTTAATTTTCGAAGCTACGTACAAATTGTTTTAATTAATTACATTAAACTTTTTTCAATAAAATTACCATACAGTCGCTCCAAATAGAACGCGCGGTCCGCAAATTAAGATTTTTATCGTACAGATGGATTAATTCCATTAAACATGAAGCTCCTTGTAAACGCGTTTCTTTAAGATCGTTTATGTTTCTCACTGGATATCGATGTTCTGATGGTACTTGCGTCGTCCATAATGGTTGCCTTGAAAGTCTCTGCATCCTCGAGAGGTTCGCCGTTGATAGCTGCAGCTACTTTGCTCTGTTCTAATATCGTAACGTGATTTCCTTCTACGGTATATATATCTACCTTGTCCCGTGTCATCTAGAAATATTTTTAGACGTTAGTGGGGATCAACGAAACAGTAATGTACAGAAAACAAATAAAACGTGCTAAATCTATTTTTGGAAAAAATTGAGATAATAATTGTATCTGTATGTTTGGAATATCATCAACTCGATTAACAAAACTTATGTTGACGAAAAAATTAATCTCTGTTTTAATGTCTATCCTTTAAATAAAGTAGTCTTTTTAAATAATTAAATAAATTCTTGAATTTTCTTAGTTAACTAAAATTTCTAATGTTTTAAAAATAAAATCAGTACCTTTCGGAGACCATAATCATCTGAAGTTGTACGGTTTGCAGCTTGTGTTGGCTTGAGAAGAGTAATTGGGGACCTAATGGGTGGCAAAGCGGCATAATTGTAAGATTGGATTGCTAATAGCCTGTGGTAAACAGCAGTAGAAATGGATTTTAGCTGTTCATCTGACATCTTTAGTACTCCTGGAGGTACGCGGGATATTAATACATCCAGTTTTTGGTACCAAGTTGCACACTTCTCTAGTTCGACAAGAAGCTAGAAAAAAAAATTAATCAGTCCATTTCAACAAGAATCATTTATGAAAATCTCCCTTATGAAAATAATATAGGGTGTCTAATCTAATACTAGAAAAAAATCCCTCACAATTCCAGGTTTTTTCCCCAGATATCTCAAGTTTTTCCAGGCATAACTTTTCATAGTAAAGAGCCATTCAAATATTTCGTAATTTGTTGCACAATTAACTCGGAATTGTATACAATTTCGCGATTTTATTATAAATAAAGCTTTTTTTTCATTTTCTAAGGATTCAATGAATATGTCTACTTTAGAAATATTCGAGAAATTATATTACAAGATATTCTTAAATATATAAGCAACATTGAATAATTAAATAGTGCTACAATGAATTTGAATAATGATTTAAACAAATTTTTATTTTATCTTATACTTCAAATTCATTGCATATTTAGGTAAAATTAATGTGGGTATTATTAAATTTAATTTAAAAAGCTTCAAATGGGCAATTGAAGGAACTTTTCAAGTAAAAATAATGCATCTTTAACAAGAAAGATGATTTTTTATCCAAACAGTTGAATTTTCGTATAAAACGACTAGTTTTCTACCAAAAAAAGACGATTTTTTAACAGAATACATGAAATGTCAGTTGAATAGTTAATTTTTCAACGGAAAAGATCAATTTTTAACCAAATAATTGAAGTTTCGACTAGAAATGATTAGTTAAATTGGTTGAATTTTCAACTAAAAAAGACAAAATTCAAAGACAAAAAATAAGAAAAGATGAGCTTCAACCAAGAAGATTAATTCTACCAAAAAAGATGAATTTTTAACTAAGAAATATCATTTGTCAGCTAAAAATGGAATATTTATATCCTTAGTTAAAAATTAATGTTTAACCAACGAGATGAATTTTCAAATAAAATTATGGAATATTAAATGAAATAATTACATTTTTAGTTACAAAGAAATTCCACAGAAAAAAATGTTCAAGAAAATTCCACTTACAACTGGAATAGTTAAAATATTAATAAAAGAATCCATTCTTAGCCAAAGTTAATAAGAATTTTCAACAAAATAAACATTTTTTCAATCAGCGGGATGGAATTTCAATTAAAATTGTGAATCGTCAGTGCAAAAAAAAATTAAAGGGGTTTAACTTTCAACCAAGTAATTTGATTTGTATTCCAAAAAAATGAAGTCTGAGCGATAAATTTGGCAGTTAGTATTAAAACCAAAAAAGATTTTAATTAAAAAAAATAGTTGAATTTTTAACAAGGAAAGATTTTTCAGTCAAGAGGGAGAAAGAATTCCATACAAATTATTAAATTTTACACTAACCAGATAAGTCTTCAACCAATACCATTAATTTGCTATCAAAAAGAACGAATTTTCAACTAGATACTGAAATTGTTAACAAAAAATGATTCATTTTCAACCAAAAATAGAATTGTTAAATCTTCAGTTAAAAAATTAATCTCAAGCCACAGAACAAAAAATTCAACAAAATAGTCAATTACAGTAATGTAAAGATACTTGTGCAAATAAAGAATCATTGTTATTCAATTTTATATTATAATTCAAAAAAATTAAAAACGTTATCGAAAAAAGTTAAAAGTTAATATTTCCAAACTTTCTCATCACTATTGTGGAAAAGTAATTTTGATCACACGACTCCCTATCGATCGTGGAATCGATCACTTTTATGAAATTATTGTAGGAAAATCAGTATGTGAATAAATAATAGTAAAGTGTTGAAAGATTATTGGAAAATATATAGAAACTATAAATAAATTCACTTCTTAACTTTGCTTAAATATTATTATTTTTTACAAAACACATACATAAAAAATATACTGATGGTATATAAGTTTCATTATAGCGTTGCTGAACAGAGCTCTTCAAAATGTGATTCTCATAAATAAAACCATTATTATTTACGTTCATGCGAGTGGTCCAAAATAAATAATTTATTTACAGATTCTCCACTTTCTCCAATAATTTTTTCAATATTTTAACATTATATATTTTAAAGTAATAATAATTTCCTATAATCGCGAAAAAATAATAGGAAATTCGCCCATTTTTTGTCATTTTTTTTCTTTTCTTATTTTGATTATTTTCCTTTCCTTCTTACGTTTCTTATTAAATTAAAAAGGCTTTAAATTAAATGAATTAAAACATTGAAAAGGTTGATGAAATATTAAAACTCGAACAATTTAAAACTAATGGCTAAAAATTGAAAACGTTTAGAAATGAAATAATTTCAGATTCAATCAATCGAAATTAAACTATTTTTAGGTTAAAGTGTTTAAAATTGTATAATTTATCATAGCATTTGAAATTTTAAAATTTAAATGTATATTTTTATAGATTTAAATGTTTCAAAGCATGTCAATTCTAAATTGAAAAACTTCATAATCATTAGGTGCCATTTAAAATTTTAAACGTCTTGTAGTTAATACTCTTCAATCCAAAAACTAAGAATTTAAACATTTTGAATTCAAAGCGTTTCAAATCAAAAACTATTAAATTTAACGTGATAACAATTGAATAATTTCAGGTTTCAAAATTCAAAATGGGACAATATTAGATTGATCGTTCAAAAATATAAAATTCAAATTGTAAACAATAATAGTTATTCAATTTTGAATTGCAAACCTTTAAAATGGAATAACTTCGGATTGAAAATTTATAAATTATAAAATTTTCAAGTAATGGCGTTTGATATAGGAATTAAGTTAATGCATTAAGATTCTACAATTTTAATTGAGATTTTAAGCCATAACAGTGTTAAAAAATTAAGAAAATAATTAAATATTTTGAAATCTAATAGTTTACTAATTAAATAAATAAATAAATTGAAATTGAAATGGTCCAGTATTATATAATAATTGAATTCCAAAATTATTTATCCAAAAAAATCGCTTAATATTTTATGATTTAAAAATGAAAGCGTAAATATTTGGGAAACTTTCAATTACTAATATTAAAAATAGGATAATTTTGATTTGAAACTTGAAAAATTGAGCAATTGTAAATTGAAGACTATCACAAGAGGAATAATTTCACGTTGAAACTATACAAAAAACATTCATCGTTGAATAATTTCAAATTCAATAATTAAAAATAAGACAAATTTTAGTTTCAAGCATTGGCAATCAACAAATTTCAATATAAATGTTTAATATTTATAAATTTAAATCTTTTAAAATTTGTCCATTTTAAATTGTAAGGCTTTATAGCTGTTATGTAATATTCAAAATGTAAAAAGTTTTAATTTTCATACTTTTCAATGAAAAACCTACAAAGTTAAACATTTGAAATTCAAATAGTATTAAATTAAGTTAGTTCTGAATTTAAAAAATCTAAATTTAGAGCATTTTAAAATAAAAATAATTTTTGTACACATTTTTAAAGGGATGAAAATTGCATAATTTGAGATTAAAAATGTCATAATTTGACAATTCCACAATGACACTTTCAAAAGCATACTTGATTGAATAAATTTTCATTGCTCTCAAATCGTTACAAAATTAAAAAATTTAAACGGTAAATTATAATAAATATAGAATCTTAAATTCAAAACTTCTGAAGTGCAATAATTACAAATGTTCGAAATTAAATAATGATTTTAAATTTTTAGCGTTTCAGAATCAAGCATTAAAAGAAACCAATAAGATCTAGTGTCAATATTCCAATTTGAAAACGACCATAAGAGGAATAATTTCATATTGAAACTTCTGAAAGAATTAATCATAAAATAATGCCAAATTGAATTAAATACCAGACAATTTGAAGTGTAAAGCGTTTTAAAGTCTATAATTGACCATTACAGAGCTTAAAATGTATTAATTAAACATTTTAATCCAACGATTCAACTACAGATATATTTATGATATATAAATTCGTCAAAATTAAAAAATGTTTTTTCCTCTCAATATTTAAATGTAGATAACTTCAATAATGTAGAATTCTAAATAAAGTGTTCAATATTAAATGATCAGAGGCTGAAATGTTTAATATTCTTATTATAATAAACAACGTCTATTTACAAAAGGCTAGCAAATTTGAAGTTTCCATTTAGAAAAATTACAATTTGAATTTCGCTGGAAGGCCTGTTTCGAATGTAAAATATAAAAATTGAAATTTATTTTTACCTCGCCACTCATAGCTGGTGCCACCATATCCATCACACCCAATAGGAAGTTCGTCTGAAGTTCTGCGTTGTTGTTGGAAGGTAGGTGTTGATTTTTTATGTCTTTCAATAATTCTGGTGCTCCATCAATGAGTACTAATCTGCCTGTGAAACCTTCAGCTTCCAACAACCTGGCGAGTTCAATTGTAATAAGACTTCCAAAGGAGTAACCAACAAGAAGGAAATCCTTGCGGTCTTTTGATTTGTTCAATACGTGCTGAAAAAAAAAGTTCAAAGTAAGATACTTGTTACCAAGTAATGGCTTTGAAGACCCACAATTTATTGAAAAATAGACTTACAGGCAGAAGCTGCTTTGCCGTTTCTGCAACTGAAAGCTCTAACTTTTCACTCATTACCAATTGCAGACAAGTGGCTGGAGACTTGATCCTCTCAGCCAAAGGTTTGAATACGGATCCGTAACCTTCTATTCCAGGAATCAGGAAGATTTCGTTTCTTCCTGGTTCGTTTCTTGAAGGCAACTTCAAACATTCCTCTGAACTCAGATCAGTAGTTCCCAAAACACGTAGCAAGAGTCGCATGCCACCAATAATTTCTTCTTCTTTTCCTTTGCCAGCGAGCTTCTTCTCGGATTCCGCATCCTGAGTTGACATTTGGACGAGCTTAGCAAAGTTGAGACCTCGAATGTCTTGAGCCGTCAGGAAGACTTCGAATTCACGTTCTAAAGTTTGCTTTATCTCGACAGCCATCATAGAGTCCATACCTAATTCAGCCAATGACGTTTGCTGACTCACAGTCTTCAAGTCCTTCAGACCTAAAAAATGCGTTTTTATAATGAATCAAAAAAGGTGTAGTACGAGGTTTATCATTGTGAAATCTTTGAAATCTTTGTTAAATCATATGAAATCTCTTAAATCTTTGTGAAATATTTTTATAATTTGCGAAACAATTTAAATCTTTATGCAATCTTTTAAAATCTGTATATTTTTTGTAAATCTTTCTACAATCTTAGAAATCTTTGGGAAATCTTTAAGATCTCTTTAAAATATTAGATATCGCTTGAAATCTTTGAAATTATGAAATCTAGTACTTAAAAGTCAAATGGTCAATATATGGGTGATTTTCTATATTAAGTTCACTTTCGATAGGAACTATTTTGTTTGGGAAATTATTTTCAATTATTTTCACAAAAATGAGTATTCTAAAGTTTTGAGGGTCACCAAATCCAGGTTTGAAAACAGAATTTCCAAATTCAAGTTGGCTAATCCATTATGACGGATTAAAAATGTGAAAATTGTCTCAATGTTATGAAAATATTTTTGGGCTTGCTGAATTCAAATATAGTGAAAAAAAGAATTTCTAATTTAAAAAAAAATGTGTTTTGTAGATTTAACGTTCAAATAAAAACTCTTAAATTCTTTCAAGAGTTTTCAATCCTAAATCTTCCAAATGACAGAAATTTCAAATTATTATTATCAAAATTACAGCATTTTTAACTATCAAACTTAAGATTGACATCATGTCCAATTGTTAATTTTCAAAATTAAAAACTCTTTAATTTTAAAGATTTATAATTCAAATTTCTACAATTTTGAAGATTTATCATTGAAAATTCCTAAATTATACGATTTATATTATAAAAGCATGTAATTTTGAACGTATTTCGAAAGTTCTTTTGGAAATTTTAATTCAATTTTTAAGAGTTGGAAAGGAAAATTTTCCAATTTTGAATATTTGCAATTGAAGAATCTTCAATAATTTAAACTGCATGAAAGATAATGATGCAATTTTGAATGCTTTTTTGGAATAGTTGAATTTTGAAGATTTATAATTAAAAAATATCCAACACTGGAAATTAAAATCGAGGTTTATTAAATTTTAAAGATATATAAATAAAAGTTCCTAAATTTGTTCAAGATTCAAGATTTTCATATTCTAAATCTTCCAAATTTAAGAAATTTCAAATTAAAATGATTAAAATTACAGAACTTTTAATTGTAAAACACAAAACTTGTATAATTTTTAATTGTAAATTTTCAAAATTAAAAGCACTTCAAATCTTCAATTTTAAAGATTTTTAATTGAAAGTTCTACAATTTTACAGATTTACAATTGAAAATTATTATATTTCGAAGATTCAACACTTACATTTTTAACTTTTATAGATTTGCAACTGACGTGCGATTTTATGATGTGGAATAACAAACATAAAAACACTGACGGTACTTGTTTAAAAGATTAAATTGAAAAGTTCCTTGGACCGATTATAATTTTAATTTAAGTATAATTTTCCTTTAGCGTGTAATTACACCCAATAAAATATGCAAAACTGGTCAAAATTTATATTAGTTTAAACGTAAATCTTTTAATATTTATCATCGATTCATCCACAGATGCGGTACTTAGGCTGACTTACCAAGGAATGTCTTTTAAACTTAAATGTTATTTATAAATTAAGGATAAAAAATTACGAATAAAAAATATTATCCAGTTACAAGAAATAAAACGTGGAAGCTTACAATCTCAAAGGTACAAGAACCTAAAATGGGAACAGGGTTGGTTGCAAATTACGATAAAAAGTGAAATTTTCAGTTCACACAAAACATAAAATCTTACTCCCGAGATATTGAGCTGCTAAATTCGGAGAAAATGAGGTTGATTAGAAAAAGTTAACCAATTACGAGTAAATCATTCAAGAATTTGGAGGTTCAAATTACATGGTTTTTGACAATTGTCTTTAGATAGCAACTAAAGATCTATTTTTCAATTTTGAAAAATAATAAAAACTTGCTCCCGAGATATTGGGAGGCTGAATAAGAATAAATAACTTTTCATTAAAAACAATTATTCTGCTCAGGGAAAATAAAGAATTAGTGTCACTGTATCGCACTAGGACAATCGAAAATAAAAGAAAAAAGTTATATATTTCTGAATAAATAAAATTGCAAATAGTTATATTGATGAACTTTTTTCTTTAAAAAAAAAAAATAAGTCTTTTATCATTTTACAATATTTGAAAACTTTTAGGGAATTAAAAAAAGATGATGCGAGACAAGTACAGAGAGAGGGAGTCATCTGGTTTTGAATTATCAATCTTTTCCCCACTATATTAAAAATGAGCTTTTGAACAAATCCTTTTGACACAATATTTTGAAAACATTTTTATGCAAAAAGCCCATTTTCGAAAAAAGTGTTCGTTATCTAGTTATGTATTGCAACCCTATAAATATCCATACGTAATTTTACAAAATAAAAATTAAAAAAAAAATGTTTACCCATAATGTTAAGAACAGCATCGACGATATTCGTAGCTCCAGCACCTCCAGCTCGCTTCTCAGCAACAACCATACTGGATACAATGGGTTTGTCCTGTTGCAGGAAACCGTCGAGCTCTTTCAAACAAGATAATATAGTTTGCTGCAAGGTTCCACCAATAACCAGTTCCTTATGATCTTCTTGCATTTCAGCTACAAGACCAACATCTCCCACAGCTCCCCATTGTACAGCCAACGCTGGAAGACCCTCATTAGCACGTCTCTCGCAAATCCTCTCCATCACAGAGTTTGACATTCCATAATTGGTTTGACCAGCATTACCACGACCACATGAGACTGACGAGAAGACAACGAAATGACGCAACTTCGGACAGATCTTCCTAGAAAGTTCGTCCAACTGTTTTGTGCTCCAAGCTTTTGACCTGAAGGATTCCTCAAAGGTTTCTTCAGTTTGGTTCTCCCAAAGACTGTCCTTAAGGACCACAGCAAGATTAAAAATGCCATCAACTGGTCCCAGTTGGGCTGCCGTTTTAAGAATGGACTCACAGTCCTCTCGTTTTGAAGCATCTTTTCCAGCGACGATGTTGACTTTCACACCGTAACTCTCCCACAGTTCTACCCTCATACGTTGGTATCCAGTCCTTATGCCTGTACGAGAAGTGAGTACCAGATTCTGTGCTCCTCGCAGAACCAACCAATCCGCAAGTTCCAAACCGAAACCTCCAAGACCTCCAAGAAGAACGTAACTATGACCTTCCAAGCAGTGATATCTTGGCAAAGCAGGAGTTAATGCTTCCAGTGGCTCGTCCTTATCACGAACATTTATAATAACTTTACCGACATGCTTTCCAGCCGCCATGTATCTGAATGCAGCTTCCACTTGATCTTTCGGGAATACAGTTCTCGTCAGCGGTTTGACAGCTCCATTCTTTAAGTATATGTCAAGAAAACCTTTCAACTCGATCTTCTTTTCTTCAGGTGCCGTGAAGAGATTGTCCAACATAATGCCGTGGAAGCTGATTTCCTTCAAGAAAGCCTCCATACCTAGAGGATTGTTGGCTGCAAGATCGAACTTTCCGATTTCGAGGAAACGACCACCACGAGCCAAACAGCGCACTGAAGCCTGTAATTTTTCTTCAGCCAGGGAGTTGAGGACAATATCAACACCGCGCCCATCAGTTTTGCGAAGAATCATCTGCTCAAAGCTGGTGTCACGAGAATTGCCGATGTGATCGTCAGGAATTTGAGGGAAGGTGTCTCTGATGAATTTTCGTTTTTCAGGTGTACCAACTGTGGTGAAAATTTCGCAGCCTTCGAAAAGCGCGAGATTTATGGCCGCTTGACCAACACCACCGGTTCCTGCGTGGATCAAAACTACGTCGCCCTTCTTCATTTTTCCGCTAAAGTATAGCGCATAGACACAAGTTCCATAGACACAAGGGACGGTAGCTGCGTCTTCTAGGGACCACCTTTCTGGGATGTCCCAACAGAGACTCCTCTCTGCTATGCAGAGATTCGTCAAACATCTGGTGTTCAACATTCCCATAACACGACGACCTTTACCATCGATTCCACAATATTCGAAACCAATGACACATTCTTGAAGTTGTCTCGTTTTTGCAATGACTTCGACAGCCAGTTTACCGGTCGTCAACATAACATCACGGAAGTTAATTGGCGAATAGATAACTTTGACGAGGTTCTCGTCACTGAAAGTAGGTTTAATAGGTCCTTCGAGCCATGCTAGGGAATTCAAGTCTCCTCGAACCATCTGATTCACCCATATGTGTGCCACAGGCTTCGGTTGCGGTGGAGGTAGTACCAAATGTCTGCAAAGAAGAATAAAATAGGAAAAAGTAGTACTCTCTCGGAGTGTAAGCTAGTCAAAACGACCTCTTCGGCTTCTGCTGTCTACAATAAACGTGTTTGTTTTAAAGACGATCATCGCCAAAGTAGTAAATTATTTAGAATTAATTAGAATTCAGTTAAATTACTTCCAATTGACATTTAACGTCCTTGAAGGCTTTGGAGTTCTTTGTATTCTCTGTATTATTTTGAATTATTTTCAATTGATTCGAACTATTTTGAACTCTGAAATTCTTTTGAAGCATTTTCATTTTCTTGAAATTATCTGAACTTCTATAAATTTCCTGAATTCGTTGAATTCCTCTGCAATTCCTAAATTATCTGGATTCCTCCAAATTTCCTGAATTTTTCTGAATTCGATGAATGTCTTCAAATTCCTAGCATTATTTTTAAGTCCTTGGAAATCCTAACAATTTTGAGAATTCTTTGAATTAATGAAATTTCCAGGACTTCCAAATAAGACAAGTAATTCAGAGGATTCGAGGGATTAAGAGAAGTAAAGAAATATAGAGAAGTAAAGAAATACAGAGAAGTAAAGAAATATAGAGAAGTAAATGAATTCTAAAAATTCAGGAAGTCCAGATAATTTGTAAGATTTCAAGGAAGTTAACAGCATTTAACATAATTTGAGAATTTCGAGCAATTAAATGTGAATTCAAAATATTTCTAAATAATATACTAAAAAAGAAAGTATCCATCACTAAACCTGTCTACTATTTTATTTGGCATATTGCGCCGCGTATGTATGCTCAGGGATCGGGCTGACTTCAAATATAAAAAATAGTGTAAATAATGTCAAATATTTGAAAAATAGTGTTGAAATAGTGTCCTAAAATGTTTCCAGTGTTAAATTAATGCCTAGGCCAAATTTAAAAGTTTCTAGTCAAAAATCAAATAGTGTGCCAAGGAAAATTAAATTTTTTAAAGCTAAATTTCCAGCTTTCTAAGCTAATATTTTAATAGCATTAAAAATGAACTTCAGTGTTTATTTCAAATGTTATCCTTTAGTCTATAAATTATCTAAATTTCTATTAGTTTATCGAATGCTTCAAAGACTTTTCCATACCCTCCTTCTTTTTTCTCGTTTTTCAGTTAAATGCGAACCGAATTAATAGAACCCAATAATAAGATGTAATCATTTTTTCGGCTGAAAAGTCTACTGTCGAAATTTTTCAGTTAATATTCATTCCTTTTTTTATTAAATATTTAATTATTTTAATAAAAATTAAGTTTTTTGGTTATAATTTGAATATATATTTTTTAATATGTTGAAAGTAACATTTAAGGTACATGCACCTATTCGCGTCCGTGCACCTATTTGCGTCCAAACCTCATTAAAAATAGTAAATTTAATGAATTTTTATACTTATCGGTTCATCAGAAGTATCTATTTTATTCTATTAACAATACTCTACATGTGCGTCCATGCAAACATGTGTTTTATCGAAATTTAGAAATATAATACGAATTTCATTTATCGTATCTCGCGCTATGAGTGGCCATTTTCGTTCACTCTTGCGCAGAGAGCAAATTCTTATTGAAGCGTACTCCGAAATTAAGTGTCAGTTTTGTCGTTGTTGCGGATTTGCAGAGACATTTTTCAGTTAAGTGAAGT
>JAWWLR010000054.1:21305305-21323254 GCA_035041075.1 Acraspis erinacei
TATTAAAAATATTTTTCACTTGGTTTTATTTTAAAATATCCATGATATATATATATATATATATATATATATATATATGTATGTGTGTGTGTACATATATATAAGTGATTTTTAAGGCTAAACTTTAGGGGTGGTTTTAACCGCTTAGAAGTGGATGTCTGCATATAAAAAATAAATGTCTCTGATTTTTTCAAGCCCTATAATATATCCAAAAAATATCAAAATCGGTGAGGTCTGGTTAGATCTAAACAGAAAATTATTTTTCATGACAAAACAGTATTTACCCATGCCAGGCCACTGAGAACCCATTCCAGAGAAAACAAACCACACTGGTTTTTTTGTTTCTGGATAATGCTGGATTTCCTTAATCGGACTACTTCCAACCTCCCGACCACCAACGATCGTGTAGCCTCTATACAAATGATTTGGAATGTCTTCGCTATGAATATCATGCAGCAGTTTGACATGTTCCACATCGACTGGACGGCTCTCAACCTGGCATAAATTGAAAAACTAGTCAGAATTTCCATTTCTTTACTTAGAATAATTTTATATGATAATTAATAATTTTCTAGAATCTTCTTTAAAACCTACATCGCCTAGGATTGAGAGAACTGCCTCTTCAGTACGTCCAGAAACAGTAACAAGCCTTGGTAAGTCATCCTTGGGTGCACCGCCGTTGATCTTCTCCTTTGCATTGGACTTCAGCAAAACGTGGGCATTGGCTCCCCCGAAACCGAAGGAGTTGATACCAACATAGCCACCATTCCAGGGTGTCAATTCACTAATGACCTGGAGGCGCCCATCTTCTAAAGCCTTGACACCTTCTCTTGGTCGTTTGTAATGCAAATTTGGAGGTATTTGGCCAGTCTCCATCGCTATAATCACCTTTTGGAAACATTCAATGATAAAAACAAGCGGATCAGCCTGAAGCTCAAGTGGGATAGTACAAGTTTTTCTGGACAATTTATTCTAGAGCTAGCAATTTTGGTTTGATTTGAGAATTAAAAAAATGAAAGTTAAATAAATTTGAGAGATTTGTCAGAGCCGATGTTTGCAAAAACATCATGAAATCAGTGAAGGCGCTTCTTACATCTAATGTTCAGCAGATTTAAACATTTTAAAAACTTTGTTTATTTTTATATTAAAAAATTAATAAGCGAAAGTGTTATTTCAAGATTAGAAATACTAGGAGATTTTATTTTTCAATTTTGTGTTCAGAATATACGGTAAAATAATGCTCAGATACCGGTTTTTAAATTCTATTTAGAATTTTCGTGCAATCGATTTATTTAAATAAAGAACAAATTTTGTGGCCTTATAAAGTATTCAGATAAATAAGATCCTTTTGGAATCAATAGGAGTCGATTTTGTAAACGAAAACAACATCCATTTGTTCTTAAGAACTCAAGATGTGAATGTCTTTATAAAATTCACAATTATTTATTATTGATTGATAAAGTATATTTATATATTATTCATTTTGAATACATTTGTGAAAGGAATGATGTGTTTCACACAAATCTCTTGGAAATTTACTCAAATTTTATTTTTTTTAATGCTGAAATCGGGTCAAAGTTGTAAGCGCTAGACTAATTTGTACATAAATATTTGAAATCTTAGGGAGATCTTTTGAACTCTTTGAAATCTTTGAAATCTTTTGAAATGTTTTAAATATTTTGAAATCATTCAGATTTTTTGGAATCTTCGAAATCCTGAAATCTGATATACACTCAAAAGTCGAGTTTTCAACCCTTTGGATAAGAATTTGTAACACAAAGATGTTTTTACCTTTGCGACAGAACAAATACCACTCGCGGGCTCAGAGTGACCCATATTGGACTTAATGGACCCAATCCTCAAGGGAGTTTTACGTCCAGTGCAGAAAACTTTATCCAAAGCGTTTACTTCTTCAGGGTCTCCTACTTTTGTACCAGTTCCGTGAGCTTCGACGTAATCCAGAATAGTCGGAGGGAGTCCACAATCTTGATAAAATTCTTGAAGGAGAACGCCCTGCATTACACTGGATGGGAAGGTGATTCCCTGTTCTTTGTAACCATCGCAGTTTGTTTTTGCGTAGATAAAGGTTGCGTATACTCTCCTGGCGTCTTTGGCTTTTTGAAGATAAACTATGGAGATGGCCTCGCTACGGGTGTATCCGTTCGCGTCTGCGTCGAAGGACTTGCAACGACCGTCAGGTGACAAGACACCTATTTTGCAAAAAATATTGTGACTATTGAAAAAATCACAGGTTTAGGTGTTTAATATTGGAATTTAGATATGAGAAACTAGATTTGCCTCCAACTCATTTCAGGAAAAAAGATAGTACCCTCATAGCGATGTTCACGAAAAGTCGGCAAAATTCGTAGTTTTGTTCACGATTGAAACCGAACTATCTCTTTTATCATTATTTTGTTGATAGTTCATCTTTTTGGCTTAAAAATTCAACAAATTGACTGCATTTTTTTGGATAAAAATTCAAATATTTTGTTTCGGTTGAAAATTAACTTTTATGTTGAAAAAATTTATGTCTTTTGTTGACAAATTTCTCTGTTTTGGTAAAAAATATTTTTTTGGTATTTTGTTGCAAACTCATTTGTGTTTGTCTAATCGCCCTGTTTTTTTTATTATTAATTGAAATATTTTCCTTTTGAAATATCGACTAGTACATTTTTCGTTGAACACACATCTTTTTAGGCAGAAAATTCAATTCCTCCATTGAAAATGAAACTAATTTCTCCAAAGTTCATTTTTCTTGGTTGATGATTCATAATTTCAGTTGAAAATTGTTGTTTTTTTTTTGTTAAAAATTAATATTTTCATATGAAAATATAACTATTTTAAGCTTAAATATTTTTATTTTAACTATTTTATATTCTTGGATTTAAAAAGCAACTATTTTGTAGAAAATACGTCTTTTTGTATTGAAAATAGAACAATTTTCTAGAAAATTCAACTATATAGTACAAAATAAAACTGTTTTGTAGAAAATTCGTTTTTTTTTTCGTTGAAAATTAATTCTCTCGAATGAAAATTGAACTACTCCATTTTTGTTTAAAAAATTTAGAAACGAAAAAAATATAGACAAAAAATTAATTAAATAATATTTTGACTAACATCACATCCATTGTTTAAATTCATTGTTAATAAATCCAATAAATCCATTGTTTAAATTTCAACTACTTGGTTGAAAGTTAAACTACTTTGGTAATTCATAAGAAATAGTAAGATCTTAATACCCCATGTCCAAATCGTCAATCGTTATTTTTAGATGTCCCCTAAATAAATTCACGAAAACAATTTAGTCGGCAAAAATTATGTAAGATACGGTAGGGGGCAACTAAACTTACGGATCCTAACGAAGGGTGTTTCAAGAGATTAAAAAAGAACTTTAAGTAATTTTTGCCGGTCCCCTTATTAGCTATAGAGACCATTTTCCGGTATGTTATGATTCGCTAAGATTGCAGACATATAATTTTAGCTAACTGGTGAAGAAGTTCAAAAATATTTTTCAAGGAAAGCAAAGAAATAGTGCCATTGGCAGACAATTGTGAAAAAATAGTGTTTATAATGTCAAACCCGCGAGTATAAATTAATTTTAGAGCCGGATTTTTATTACTAGTTTTTTGGATTGCGAACTTGAAAAGCAAAAAAATACAATGCAAGTGAAAACATACGTGTTCTGTAATAATAAAAAAATTGATAAGCGTCCGTGCCACCCCTAAAAAATAAGGTATTTCCCCTGATAAGGATTTCAAGAATGTCCTCGAGGATTTTTTCAAAAAGCATCGTGTATTTTTTATTTATTTTACGTACCAAGACGAGAAAATTGGAGGGATACATAGGGGTGAAGACAAAGATTGGCACCCCCGACAATTGCAGCATCACACAGTCCATCGCGAATTGCTCTGTAGGCATGCTCCATGGCAAATAAACTGGAACTACAAGCTGAGTCGACAGTGTAACTGGGTCCAGTAATTCCCAGCCAGTAAGAAATTCGATTTGCAAGCATAGCTCGACTGCATCCTGTTATACCGAAACCATTTACCTAAAGAAATAATATTTTGTTATTAGATGATTATAAATCTTTGGCTAAAAAACTTTAAGGTCCACAGCAAACTAAATTAAAAGAGATTTAATTGAATTAGGGTTCCCAAAATTCATGATATTATGTACCAAATGTGTAAATATGATTAGATAGTTCAATTTCACCAACCAAAGATATGAATCACGAAGTCTCACAAAAATATTTTCAAATGAAAAATGGCTACATTTTAAATTACATCTTCTGGGTGAAAACCGATAGTTATTCATATTTGAAAATTTGTTATTTGCCATTTTTACAAAAAACATATAGCTTTCATTTGACACTGTAGTTTAAAGGGGGGAACATTTTCTAGAACTTTTGTTGCTTTGAAGGAAATTAAATTTTTCAGATACAATTTACGTTTAAAATTTTCATATTTCAATTAATTAAACTACTGATATAAACAAATATTTCTTCACATGTTTTTAGACTATTAAAGAATATTTGAATATTTATAATCAGACTTAGAGGAATGGAAAATTATTTACATTTCTTATGTACCTTTACTATAAAAATCAATTAGCGTTTAAAGAATTGATATAGAAACGAAATAATCCTTTTTAATATTTCAGCAAGGCATGTAAAGCACAGCGAATTTTTTTAAAGATAACAGGATAAATGTAAAATCGAACAAGTCGAGAGGTCAATAGTATTAAAATGCGAACGGGAAATAAGTATTCGACTAAAACGTTGGTAGCTTTGTGAATACCTTGATTCGTCCGCCAAGCCAAATTATTTATCGCATTAATTTGAATACTATTATACTCTTGACTTTTCACTTTTTTGCTTTCATATATAAAAGTAAATACTAATTGTGAGAGTATTTATAACATGATAGTAGGTTATCTACTAAAATCCTGAAAAATGTGCCTGGCAATCTCAGGTATCTAGATTTTTACATTTTTGAAAGCAATTCTGACCTTATACACTTTTAAACCGTTTCATGACACTTGAACAAACCCAATTTATCGACCAGTAAATAGGTAAATAGTAATTACTTTTTATTTGAAAAATAGAAATAAGTAAATATACAATTTCGGAAATTTATTACAAATAACTTGTTTTTTAGTCCTCGTAAATATTTATTTGATATACCCGGATTCAAAACAACATTACACAATTAGAATTGTGTAAAAATTGTATTTTTATATGTAAAATAAGGTAATGACGTTTTTTTTTCATTTGTAAAAGTAACTTTATAAATCCAGTACTACCCAGTAGTAAAAATTAATTTTATAAATGAAAAAGCGTCGTTCTTTATTTTTTTTGCAATTTCAATTCCATATTTTCCAGGTTTTCAAGGTGAGCAGACATCCTGAATGAGCTTTCATAACTGATCGATTAAAAATCTTAAGCGTTGGAAATTACGCGATTTTAAATGTAAGCCTTCGAGAATTATTGAGTTTGAATTAAAGACATTTTGAAATTGAAGAATTTACCATTAAAATCATGACAACTTGACAAATATCAAAATCTTAAATATAGTTTTCTAGATTTAGATATATAAAGCTGAAACCCATTAGAGTTCATAAATGTTCAATTTGATCATTCCAAATTGTATCATATTTGATTAAAACGTATAAAATCTAACAATCTCATATTTTCACAATAATAGTTGCACAGTTTTTCATCGGAAACCTTCGAAATTAAAATATTGGATATTAAAGCGTTTAAAATTTAACAATTATTCACAAAATTGTGAATATTTAGGAGCTGAATTGTTTACAATTGGTTATTGCCGACTTTAATTAAAATGAACAAAATTGTACACGCTCTCCATTAAATAAACGGTACGCCATACTGAACCAAATGTTGAAAATGGGGTAACACAGAGACATCATATGGATCAGTCAGTGAAGCCTGGTTTTTTTTCAAACAATAAATTATGAAAATCATTTTTAAATCAAGAATATTGAATAGCGATATAAAATTTTCTTTCCAAACGATTTATTACCTGAAGTTTTTCATAAAACCAAGTCTTTTCTGATTCTGAGAAACAGGCTCCAATAAAAACGCCTGTCCTGGTGCCTCGGAGATGACGTGGGTTCACTCCAGCATCAATAATTGCTTCGTAGGTGTGTTCCAAAAGCATTCGACACATGGGATCCATAGTATGTGCTTGCTTGAAGTGGACCCCAAAGAAGACGGAATCGAATTTTCCGACATTGTTTACTTTTCCAGTACGTTGGGGAATTTCGGGATGATCTAAAAATTAGTTCCGAATGATTTTTTTAACAATTGTAGAATATTCTATTATATCTAGGCTATCAACTATCAATTTTTTATATACATTTTTGAATCAAAGATAATTTCTGTAAAGAAATTATTACAGTATAATTAATTATCAATTAAATTATTTTATTTACACTAATTAGTATATCAGTTTGATAATGCTTTGTAATTTTTTTCTTGCAATTCAAAGATTGCAGTTAGTGTGACATAACTGAGGAAACTTTAAAAATGTTTTTTTTTCCTTTAAAAAAAACTTTCATTTCTGAGTTGATATGGGATAATATGTATTTTTTATACGCTGAATAACATTATAAGAATTGTATTGCATTTAACTAAATGTTTGAATGTTTGAATTCCAAGGCAAAATATTTTTAAGAAAGTAGGGAAAATCCTATTCAAACAATTCTGTGACCTTATCAGATCACATCTGGAAAAAAGTTTTCCAGCCAATGATGGTTGACTTGCTTGGAATTCTGACTGGCGATATGTAAGACATTAATATCTCATTTTTTCGCGAAAAATTAAAAAGGATACTTTTTAAAGTAAAAAAAGATGTACTTATACTCATATGAAAAAACGTTCCTCAGCTTTTAGTGCGCTTTTAATTTCACAAGGAAAAAAGAATATTTAAAAATATTTAAATACCCCATTAATTTTTAATGAAAATGCTGATGAATTCGGCGACTACACAAGCTCATTAAACATGAAACTTGTATGCACATTAAGACTATGAGCTTTTGCAAAATAAAGTATGTTTAATTTTCTGTTGCTAGAAGGAAAATGGAAAAATTATTCTGCGTCTCCTAACTGGTTTATAAATCAAAATTATAATGAAAAAATATGTTTACAACTTTTTAAGTGTTAAATAATATTTGAACATCTTTAAAAAATATTCACATGTCATTATTTATTATAGAATACAATATTTTAACAATTTTCCACACAAAATTTTTGGATCAGAAAGTTTGTGGCTATTGATTCGATCAAAAAATTGTTTTTTTTTATTTTTCTTCAAGTCTTGTGATATAAATATAAATAGTCTTTGAAAAAAGAGAAAAGAGCGAACAACATTCATACAAAAAACCGTAAATACATTGATTAATGTTATATTTACTCTTACGACTTGATTTTTATAATTCTACGAATAAAACAAATAGTTTGCATATATAACAAATATATTATTTGAAGTTAACACCCTTGTATGATACTAATTATTTATTAAAGAGACATAAAGCTGTAACTAAAGTAATAAGTAAAATCGTACTAACATAATTATTTTATTGAAGGGCAACTTTTTATTTAAAAAAGAACATTCTTTTAAATGTGTTTAATTTACTTAAAAAACTCACCTAATTTCCATCGACGATCGTCATCTGAGATAAGATCAACTTTGTTGAATAAATTTTCCTTAAAATGTTTAATGTTATCAGAATCCGGAAATCTTCCAGCAATACCGGAAATGACGATTTCTTCCCCTGGATCTTGAGCAGCAAGTCCCCTGTATTTGCAAACTGTTTTTCCACTCATCTTGCAGGCTAGATATCCAAAATTAGCCTAAATGAGCACCACTAATTGTCCTTTTTCACTTTTTACACCACATTAATCAAATCCAAACTATCGTTTTTGTCTTTCCTCCTGACAATGAGGCCCGCGCAAGACTGAGAAATTTTGTAAACGTCCTTTTATAAACAGTGGTCACCCCCACTTGAAAAAATTGGAGGTAAGTGCCAATCTCCTGCAAACTTATTGGAATCGAAATTTAATTTGATTCGGCATTAACCTCAGTGTAGCCTTGCACAGTTAATTAGATATGCACTGCAGGAAACAATTCAGTTTTTTAAAATGGTTGCAAAACTTTAGCGTTTTCGCTACGAAATTGTACATTGCTATTCAATAGTGTGTTGATTAATAAAATATGGACTTAATGGATTGCATTAGATAATTTATATCAATAAATTCATTAAGTATATATTTTAAATGATTCAGAAACTTAATTTTTTCAGAGACAGTACTTCTTGAATTTTATTAATGTAACAGGACAAAATTATAATAACTACGGGATATTTTTTTCTTGAATCTTTTAGGTTCTTATTCAGAAATAGGCAGAAACTCCACATCTCCTATTAAATGTTGGCCCTTTTTTATTGAATTAAAAGCTTTGGAAATTTAAATAATGTTTACCGTTTTAAATTCAAGCCTATTTTAACTTAACAAATTTTAATTTAAGATCGAAAATAAATCTATTTTTCATGAACACTTTTGACATTTGAATTTGAAAATCTAAATTTTTAAACTTTCAAGTTTGGAGTTCAATCAAATTTTAAAAGCATGTAAATTGTAAACAGAATTCAAAATTAAAAGCGATCAGTTTTTATAGTAATTTAAACTTTCCAATAACGGGGTTCGGATCGTCTAGAAGACTTAAAAAATTCGAATTAGTCGAAATAATAAATTAATTTTTTTATGAATATAGTTTTCTAAAAATAAACTTTAATGTTTAAACAATTTTTTAACAACAGTCATTTAGCTTGAAGGATTTTGACTCTAGGCTTAAAATATTACTTTCTGAACTGTTAAGCTTGTTAACTTGGATTATTTTCAAATTATAGAAGATTTTAATTTCCATTATTTTGAAATTCAGGAACATTCATTTTAAAAATTGCTTTAATATAGATACAATATTGTATTCAATATACAAAGCTTTAATTTCTATGATTTACAAAGAAAAAAGTTAAACTTCAACCAAATAGTTGAATATATTTAAGCCAAAAAGGCAAATTTTTTTTAAAACCAGTTGAATCGTCAACCTGAAAAGTTGAATTATCAACAAAAAAGATAATTTCCAACAAAAAATATGAGTTTTCAACAAAATAGTTGAATTAATAAAAAAAACATATTTTGTTTATCAAAAAGACTAAGTTTTCAGAAGGCTGTTGAATGTTTAACAAAAAAGTTAATTTTAACCTAAAAGATGAATTCTCTACCATTAATTTTAATTTTTAAACAAAAAGAATGAACTGTAAACAAAAATAGTTGCAATTTCTTATTAGATTCTATTAATTCCGTACGCATTTTAGTGGAAAAACGAGATAGAGGAGAAGTTTCTTGAAAATAGGGTAGAAAAGAGGAATTATTTTTAAAAAGTGCAATGGAGAAAAGAGTGTGAAGACTGTAATTGAATTAGAAAATTAATCGATTTGAAATGTTTTCAATTTAACAATGTTCAACTTTCAAGGATTTTAATTTGAAAAATTAAAATTTTGATTATGGAATCATGAAATTAGAAAATAATTGTTCAATATCACACGACATTATTTTTAAAAAAACCTAAGTTTGAAGTTTTAATGAGAAATTTTTAAATTTGTAATATTCTCAATTTAAAATGGTAAAATTGTATCTAGTTTTGAATTTAAAATGTTTCATTGTAATCAAAATTGAAACTACATATTGCATATTGGAAAAAAGTGCATTAGTCGCATTTTTCTTCAAAAAGTCGCATTAAAAAAAATCGAAAAAAGTCGAAAAACTCGCACGATATGAGCCCTGAATATATACCTACTGAGTGAACTCACTTATTAGAACACTAAAATTTTTAATTGCACACTCTAGGAAAAGTTCTAATTCGAATACGAAGATAGGAGAGCGACAAGGAGAATGCAAATTTGATGAGTATAATCCACCTAAAAATGATTATTATAAAAACTGAAAACAATTTTTTAATTTTTAAGAAGTAGAATTTCTAAAATTATATGACTATTTTTAATCCGAAATTGGTTTAACCGTTTTAGGCGAAGCCAGCTGAGACGGGGTTGGTTAAATGTTCTGGGGGTTATTTTTTTGGGTTGTTGAATATTACTGTGGAAATAAGAATACGAACTTGGGAAGGTATCTTGGGTGCTTATTCTTAAATTTCAATATTTTGACTGTTTTAGTTAAAGACATTTGAGCCGAAGTTTCTGGGGTGTATTGGGGCTCTTTTTGGGGTTTTCTAAATATTACTTTGAGGATGTGGTTATGAAATAAAGGCTTGAGAAAATGTGTGGAACGCTTATTCCTAATTTCAAATTTTTGGTGCCGCTATCGGTTAAGGGCAGCTGCGAAGCGCTTCGTTGAATGTACTAGGGGCTATTTTGGGAGGTTGTTGAATATTACTGTATAGCCGAGGATATGAACTAGAATCTGGGGAAGGTGTCTGGGGTGATGATTTTTAATTTGAAATTTGTTGAGCAGATTTAGTTGAAGGCAGCTGGGATAGGGTTTGTTCAATGTACCAGGGTTTGTTCTTTTTAGAATTGTTGAATATTACTGTGGAGAAGAGGATATGAACTAGAGCCTTTGGGAGGTTTCTGGGGTGTTATTCTTTTTCATTTGCAATTGTTTTGGCTGTTTTATTTCAAGGTTGCTGAGACGGGGTTCATTAGATATTTTAGGGGTTCTTTATTGGGGTTTCTGAATATTATTTAGAGGGTGGAGATTAACTGGAATCTTGGGAAAGTCTCTGGAGTGAGAATTTTTAATCTGAAGACAGCTGAGGCGGGATAGGTTAAATGTACTACGGATGATTTTTTGGGTTTGTTGAATTTAACTGTGAATATGAAGATATGAAATAGAGTCTTCAGAAAGTAGCGGGGATTATTTTTTGCAATTTAAAGGTTTTCCGGCTACTTTAGTTGAAGGCAATCGAAATGTGTTTGGTTAAATGTGCCAGGGATGGTTTTTTCAGTTTATTTATATTATTACTGTAGACTTATGGATGCTTTGTTCTCAGAGAATTAATTTTATTATTTTCTGTGAGCTAAATTATTATTTTCAAATGTTTACATGCATTTTGAACTAGAGGTGCCTTGATTTTAGAATTTCCACAATATCAAAGTTTTTTCAATTTGAAATACTTTTCCAGTTCTAGCTTTTTTTTGTATACTTAACATCTTGCAAAGTAAAAAATTTCAATTTTCTGATACGTTGAGGTTTATTTCAAATTCATTTTTTTTTAACTTGAATATTTTACATTTGAATTCTTATTGATTGGAAAGGATTTCTAATTTGAACTTTTTTTCAAAACGGAAGCCTAATATTTTAAACTGTAGTGATTGATTTTGAACACATTTATTTTTTAATTTTTCAATTCTAATGCTATTTTAAGAATGTTTTTTATATATTAAAACAGATTTTGTTAACATAATTCGAAGTTGATTTTATAATATAAAAGATTCGTTGACTCGAGAGGAATCGATTTACCTCTTATATTATTAAATTTGATTGAAAAGTAAAAAATTCATCATCGAAATATCTTATTTTTATGGTCAAACTTTTTTTCTCCAACATTATTCAAAGTTGATGCAAGAAAAAAAAACTTTCAATCGAGACGATATGATTGATCTATAATATTAATACACTTTAATGAAGAGTAATGATGTCATGGTCATTTTCATTTATAATATTTAAAAAATCTGTTTTTTTACAGTAATCATAATAAGGAAGCAAAGAACCAATCAAATGAGCACCATATCATAATAAATACAAAATGGAAATATCCTTAAATGTTGTTAAATTTTAAATGAAAATTAGTTATTTATATCTTTAATAATAAAACCTCAATTCTCAGTATTTCAGAACGATTACAATTGAAAATCAGTCAATTATTAAATCCTCCAGATTTAAATGGTTTCAGTTTCAATTCCGATATTCATATCTTTTAAATTTCAACTTTTTCAAACAGTTTTGAAATTCAAAGCATTTTAATTCTGACAATGGCAATATTTTAATAATAAATGAATTTAAATTCAACGCTTCATTCAATTATGAAGTTTAAAATTGCATTTAATGAACAAAACTTTTGTTTAAATTTTAAACCTAAATCGCCTTTAATAATTTCATTAAGGGCACGTGAGACTTACCAAATGATCCACATTAGTTTCCGTTTCCCCAGGTTTATTTTGAACAATTATAAATATTTTCGCAATATTCTTTCTTGAAAAATAAAAAGTTATTTTCTATTTTATTAACATAAGAATATTTTTTTAAAAGAGTGCCTTTACGTCGTTTTTATTTTTATCAGCATATCTCAAAGTTTCAACGAAAAATATTTATTACAGTGAACAAAAATTTGGGGAAACTGATGTGGCTCATATGCTCAGAAAACCTATCTCATACTTTCATTAATTTTAAACTTTTAAAAATTGCAATGAAAATGTCAGCATTTCTAAAGGATTTGAACTCATGAATATTTTGAATAAAATTATATTAATTATTTACGAAGCAGGAACCTTTTACAATAGTCGTCAGATTTCCTTGCCATAAGAATTTTGTTGTCATTTTTAATTGCGAATCTATTTTGCTTGTGTTTATTTTAAACCACTCTTTAATGTTGAGGAAATAGAAGCTTCGATCGAAACAAAATTTCCACTACATTTCACGTCACAATTCAGCAATGGAGTATCTCGAGAGACACTTTTTTTGTTATAAAATGAAAATTGAACTTTGAACCACCGTCCACATTTGAGGAAATTGGCTTTAGGCTGAAAAGATCTTATCCCTACATTTTCTCGGAACCTAATGATATTTTCAAATCAAGCTTTTCACGCTTCAATTCAATACAGGTGTAACTCAAATGTATGGTTTTAATTTGTTTTCTAAATTAAAAATTAGAGTTTTTTTTCCTTTTAGAATATAATTTAATTCGTAACTGTCATAAGCTTAACAAAAAATTAAAAATATATATCCCAAGAATATTTCAAAATTATAAACGCATACCTAATAATTGCAATAGAAATTTTAGTTACAAAATGTAGTTACACATTATGGATATAAATTTTTTTAGTTCAAAAGCTACAATTCAATATTAATCACGAATTATTAGGAGATCTGAACAAGATAGGCATATATTTTTCTAACGTTGATTACAATAAACCAAGAAAAATATAGTAACGAAATTAGTAATCTAAACGATGAGTAAAAATCAAAAAGTTGAAATAATTCAATCTTGAACGGAAAGGACAAAAATAATTACAGATCAACATAAAACGTTTTTTTTTCTATTTAAATTAATTACAATAAGTGTAATAATAATAATAATTTTCGAGATGAAGAAATACGCTCTTATTTTCGAAATAGAATTTTTTCTATTTAATCAAATTGGTTTAAATGAACTATTTAAGACATTTTGTGCGACAAAATATAATTAGATCTGCTTCTCGAAGTTTGCATATATTTTTTATTTTTTAAATAACACAATGTCTAAATTTTCCTAATAATTCATATTTTTATCATATTTTTGTTTATTTATTAAGCTTATGTGTTTGAAAACCATTTTCATGTTGAAATATATTATAAAAAAAGTAAAATATTATTTTTACTAGTTTGAATCCATTTAATAATGTTTAATGTTAATAAATTGGTTTTATCATTAAATTCCATTTTTAACATATTTAAAAAAAATCAAATTTTAACCAACTTTCACGACTATCTGGACCGACACGGTTACTGGGCCAATTGCCTCAACGGAGGACAAGGTTATGCAATAAAAATGTTATAATTTTAAAGAATAATTTTCGTCTGGATTAAAATATCAATCGAAAGGTGAGAAGTACATATTTTTATTAATATTTTCTTCATAAACTAAGCTTTAAAATATTCTTCTTCTAAAAATCAACCCAAGATAACGGATGACAACGAATTATCGTATGAGTTTTTTTTCGGGTTTCTTAATCGGTTATTTTGGTCAAATCAATCAATTTCAATGTAGAAATTGAACTCTTAATCTATAACGTTAATGAATGACTATTTTTTTGCCGGATTACATACGAATGCGGGAACATTGAGAAAGTGACTATAACTCTGAAGCTATAATAAATTGAAATGAGAACAAAGCTTTAGTGTATAATTCTGCAATTAATCTTGAAAAAATCGTCTATTTAACAATTAGACCTTAAAAAGTCTTGTAAAAGACATAACCACCTAAATTTGAAAAAGGATAGTCAGGAACACGTTACCGGGTTATATTTACTCATATTTATTGGAATTTATTTCGATGCGGAGTAAGGTAAAAATAATATCTAGCACTCCAAACACAAGCGAATAATATTCCAGGATCATAATATTGTCAGCTTTTTTATTTTCAGCCCTACTAAAATAAAGCTGCTTGGAAAGATAAATAATTAAAAAGCATAAGTCAATTAGAAGCAAGGAAATAAAAGGACATTCAACTTGAATTCAGGTGAGAGTCAAACACGAAGTATATTGACTCGTTTTGAATATTTTTTAAAATACAGTACAGCAGATCTCAATGAATATGCGCTCGTATTTATGTGGTAATACATCGAGTGTCAAGGGTTACCCGGATGTCGCATCATTCTGCATAGTATATCCATATATTACAGCCACTAGTAATCTAATTTATTACAAGTTGTAATACGTATAGAGATTAGAGAAAGTACTTATAAACACCTTTGATTTAAATAAATAAATCAACTTATCAAGATGTCGATTAGAAAATGAAGCGTTAAAACCCAAAAGGTATTAATTCCACTTGACGCAAAATAAAATAAAAATTAATAATTAAATTTGAAGAAAAAAACAAGAATTTTATTCTATGAATAATAGTTTTACAAAAAAGATTAATAGTAATTACTATTAAATAATTCCTTATTACTTTATCAAATATTGTCGGAATTAGTCATCGCCAAGTGAATAGACTATGCATTTTGCATTTCTTAATACTTTCTTGAATATTAAATAATAACTAAGCTCTGACGTCCTACAAAACCCTGATAGTTACTTATGCGCAAATCGAGTTGATATTTTGCATTTAAATTTTGACATACTTTCATATATCCAATCGATTTGAAACTTTGTATACATGCGTATTTCCGATGACACTACACAATTTCTATCAAATTGGAGTTGCCATTACTCCCATTTCCAACGTTTCTTCTCCCAAAAATGCCAACAATATGGGTATTAGGGTGGTCCAAAAATGCCTTTTAAGCTACAGAACATGCCCCCCCCCCAATTTCCAATTCCGGAAAAAATAAATCTGTAATTTTTTATTTTTCAAAATTCATATGATAACACGTACCAGCGGGCACTTCGAAATCCTATTTGATTAACATGGTGAAATCTTGGATTTACGAAAAATTCACTAATGCAAATTATGATTCAACTTTCAACATTTTCTCTGAACAACATTTATGAGGAGGAAGTACTATATTTTACGTAATTTATAAAAATTAGAATAAAAACATTAATTTAGTTAACGCTGTACAATTAATAAAATTTATTTATAATCATTTGAAAAATAAAAAGCACAATACAAGCCAATTTTGAAAATGCAGTAGTGAATAATACTGCTGAAAGAGGTGTTCAATTAAAATCGTCCTTTAACTGCTTGATAACGAGAAATGAGGATCAAAAACAGTATTTACTAAAAATAGTAAGAAATTACAGAAAACAGTTTCCAGATATCAGTCAGAAAAGATTGCCTTTGGCCAAAAAATATATTATTTTTTGATCAGTGTTGTAATTAGACTGCATATCAAATGGATTTAGATTATATTTCACTTTAGCATTTACAAGTCTTTTATTAATATAAAGTTGACATACTGGAAATATATATTTACGAAAATAATTGTATGTATTATATTTTATATTATTGATAAACATTTTTTAATAGAAAACTGCTTGAACGAATAAAAGTTGTTTAAACAAGGAAATTACGTTTTAAACAGAATTTACTACTCCTCATAATCATTCAATATTATGCTTAATTCAGGAGTTACAATTTTTTAAGTATTGTTGGAAAAATAATTATTTTAACAATTAAAAAATGGTAATTTATTTTTTCTATACACTATACATTGAGAAAAATAATGGTATGTATTCTATTTTGTTTCATTTTTTAAAAGTTATCGAAAAAATCTGCTTGAGCAAAAAAATGATTAATAAAATATAGATTTGTTAAAAATTAGAAGAAATGTGTCAAAATTTTGTAATTATTGAACAGAAAGTAGCATAGGATACCAATTTGAGAAAAATTGAACATCTCCGACTCAATTTTTAGAAATTTTGTAAATAAACAATAATTAATTGTTTAATTAATTACATAATGTACCTACTTCTAGACGGAGTTCAAAGTAAGGAATAATGCTCGAAATTGCGATGCATTTAAAATTATTTTTCTTACTGTGCAATATATATTATTTTTCTTCAAAGTTATTCCATTTTTACTGCTACAAACTTAAAACTGTCCAATTTTATAAGCCAATCTCAAATTATTCAACCATGTACGCTTTCAATAGTCATAATTTCAAATTATTCCTTTTATAATCATTTTCAATTATAAAAATATAAAATCTAAAGCATTTTAATTTGAAATTACTGAAATTTACGAATTATAGATTAGAATTCTCGATTTTTAAACGCTTCAGGTAACAATACTAATCCATGGCTTAAAGAAACGAAGTATTATTTAGAAATGAAAAACGTGTCGAAAAATTAAAAAGAATAGGAGATAAATAAGAAAAAAGTGACTCACTGTCAAACTTCCAATAAAAAAAGAACACTGTTGAAAGTCACCATTTTTTTTTATTTTCTCGTGTATCATACAATCCCTTATTCGAAAAACTGAATGCGTTCTTATCGTAGGACTACAAATAATAAGACGTATACAAAAAAGAATATAATATGATCGTACATATTTCGTTAATGACTAAGCTTCGTCTCGTATAACGAATTCGGGAGAGTATTAAGTTTTAGGATGAACGATTCACATATACAATGTCAGTATTAAAAATAAGTATTTATATTAAAAATCTCGTTGTACTTGTTTTCTTATATCACTGACTTATGTACTTTGCATAAAAACTATACAAAAAAATACTTATTGACATAAGTGGTTTCAATTTGGCAAGCTTCTTATAATACTAACTGGCGTAAAAAACGAAATCGATCAGTCTTCCAGAATCTGAGTGGGAAAGGAAATGCGACTTACCAAAAATAATTGGATTCTGATCGAATAAAATGATTTCGGAGATCAGTTATAGGAAGTCGTCATAGTTCTATTGAAGCATGTGGTATAATTTTCAACTTAAAATAAAATGCATACTGCAAAAAATATGAGCGAATTACTTCGATCAAAGTTTTAGAAAGTAGAATAATTTATTTCGCATGCTTCAATCGAACCATTTCATTTACTAGAATTATTACTTCATTCTATTTTATGAAGAATTATCGATACCTTTTGTGTCGAGCCAAAGCCTCGAATGTATTTATTATGCCAAATATCGTCGACTGCATTATTGTTGGTGGTTCGATACATTTGCAAAATGTACTTTTCTTCCTTGTCCGTCAAGGGCTTCCATTAAACTAGAAGTAAAACTAAATTCCGATGTGCTGTCCTCATTGTGGGACCTGCAATTAATCAAAAGCGTTAGTTAGGCACATATTTATAAATGTCACAATTAGTCTAGTTTCAAAGACCTTTAAAGTGTTTCCTTAATATTAGAAAATCTTGTTTTTCAAATTAAAGTATTAATTTACTTACAATGAGTCTATGCTAGTGAGACTACCACTTAACCTTGATGTCAATGAGATTCCCTCAATTTTTAGCAATTCGAATACCGAATTAACAGCCG